>QKWP01001304.1:78785-90298 GCA_003550325.1 Gigaspora rosea | reverse complement strand
TCACTGCCTTCTTGCAATGCTTGCTCGAAGCCAGATATAAATAGTCAAAATATATTTGTTATCAATATATTTTTTTTTCGAGCTTGCAAGCCTCTTTTCTTATAAATTCAAAAAGAGAAAATTTGGATAACAAATTAATTCTGGCTTCAAGTGATTTATCACGAAAAGGCAGTATTATTATTTGAGTTGGTAGTACGTGACCCCTAGGTCACAATATCATGTGACTACTGCGCCCTGGTAACATGGTGTCCCGGCTTGGCAGTTAGAAAAATATACTGCGCCATTTCTTCTGCGCAATTAAATCAAGCCCGGACACCGTGTCCAGACTCTATCATATAAGTTTCAGGAGATAAATTTAACCGGATACTAATTCAGCTTCTGCTCAATTTTGATGAGCTTGGACAAGCTTGTCCAGACTCTACCCAACATGGATACTGTGCCCTGGTGACATGGTGTCCCACCTTGGTAATTAGTTTTTTTAAGATATTTAATATCTATATATATAATACTAAAAAATGGTATGTAAAATATATAATCACCAAGCAAGACTAAGTGAATATTATTCCCAGCATAAAAAGTTAAAAAAGATAGTAAAATCGTTAAAAAAGACTATAGACTGGATAGAGAATTATATAGAAGAGCAAACCGATCTTGAGTTGGGCAAAATACTATCAAATTCAGACTTGCCTTCTTGCAATACTTGTGAGCCGGCTCAGCCAGATATAAATAGTTAAAATATATTTGTTATCAATATTTTTTTTCGAGCTTGCGAGGCTTTCTCATACAAAAAAAGCAGGACTACTGTGCCCGACATGCATGTTTAGATTTTTTAATCAATAGCTTGTGATTGTTAGTAGATCGATTTATTTTTGGCCCATACTAATCAATTTATGAATAAATAGATTAGCAAATCCGAAACTGTTTTTATATAAAAAGGGTTAGTTGTAAAAATTAAACTATATAATTAAGCCTATTTTCTCACAAGTGAACCGGCTCAAATAGACATGTTTACTAATCCAATATCCCAAAACATTTTATATTTTTCTTTTTTCTCATTTCATTCAAAAAAAGAGAATTCAGAAATAAATGTTTTTTGAACTTGTGGAAAAAACAGATTTATCACAAGAAGCCAGCTCACAAGCTCAAAAAAAGAAATCTAGTAATCAATAAAGGGGTTCACTTATTTTCTGCCTTCGAGTAATTTATCAAGAGAAGGCGGGAATCTAGTAGAAAGAGCTTCTATACAAAAGCTTGAACCGCAAAATCTAGAAAAGTTAACAGTTTTCTCGACAGATAGCTTTACAACCACTTCATTGCATGCACCGTCCTCGAAAGACGTAGAGTCTAGACCAAATTCCATAACTTTAAAAACCTGGATAGAACTGACAGACAGAATAAAAAATAAAATCAAGATTTGTTGTAATCTTCGAAAATGCCAACTATGTAGATTTTAAAAAATATATGAAATATTTATCTGGAACCTCCTATATATTTTATTTATCCGGTTCATCCAAAATTTTTTTCCTGTATAATTGGTATATTTGGTATATCCAGTATATCCAGTATAATATATATATCCTATTTATCTAGTTTTTTCTAAATTTTTTTTCTGTATATCCAATATATCCGGTATATCCAATATAATATATACATTCTATTTAATAAATTATTTTGAAATAATATATTAGATATAAAAAAAAATACTATCATGCTTAGGCAACGCATAAGATGTGATGCTCCTTCTTTATCACTAGCTGATTATAATTTTATTATGCAATACCGTAATGATAGACCAAGGTCTAAAGTTTTAAATGAGCTAAAAGAAAAATATAGCATATCACAAAAACGTATTTATCAGATCTGGAGAGGCGAAGAAAAAAATAGGGTTGCCTGGGATCAACCGATTTTTTCTCACAAGCTCGAAAAAATAAATCTGGATTGCCAATCCAGATTACCGATGTATCTGGCTTCGAGTGATTTATCACGAGAAGGCGGGGATTTGAAAAGAGAAGGCGAGGAAAATTTGGTTAACGAACTAATTTTGCCTTCGAGTGATTTATTACGAGAAGGTAGGGAAAATTTGGTTAATGAATTAATTCTGTCTGAGCCGGCTCATGATTCAAAAAAAGAAAATTTGGCTAGCAAACTAATTCTGCCTGAGCCGGCTCATGATTTATCACAAGAAGGTAGAGATCTAAATGCATTTTATGAAAAAGAAGCTATTCGTGATAAAAAAAATATAGCCAAATATCTGCATATACTAGCTAAGTAAAAGATCCAGCTCATCATAGAATGATAAAAACTTCTCACATACCTCATTGAGAACCTCTTTAGCATTGAGAGTATCAAATAACATTTTTTCAAGTTCATTATAACTTATATATTTTTTTTTATTAGGATATTGGTTTCTCCCTTATTATAAACTGAAAGTGGAATAGTAATTCTTTTTCCATTAGCTGATGCTGTAAACTCACCCTTTACTATAGGTTCCCAGCCAGCCCGATGTTGCCATCTAGTGCCAAGAATAAATAATGATATATCATTGCCATTATTATCTTTTTCTGTTGGTAAAACTGAAAACTCATCTGAAATTGTTAAGGTATTATTTCCAATACCTATAGTAACAGGTATGTCAGAAAAGGTCCCAACAGATTGTTTTTCGCCAACAGCCCCTGTTAGTCTATAAACCTTTTTTCTATCTATTTTTAGCCCAAAATATTTTATAAAATGGTTTGCGATATTTTCAGAAATATGTGACCCATCTGAACCCGTATCGAGTAATGCATGGGGTATTTCTAAATCATATACTTTACATGAAATCGTAGCATAGTTATTGGGTTCTTTTATTTGCAAAAAGTTTATTTTTAATGGGTCAAGCCAATTTCGATATAATTGGGCTTCTTGATATTGTTTTATAGCATAATTTAGACACGAAGTGCTCGACTTTGTCGAGGAAGAATACCCTCCCATCTTCTCACAATAATTGCTTGAAGTCAAATATGCCGGCATATCTTTTTCTGAGCATGCGAGGAAAAATGGCTCTAAAATAAATTGATACTTTTTTATTATATTTTCCCATACTTTGGCTACTTCTTTATTCGTACAATTTTTTGAATGATATGAATAAAATGAGTCTTTCATTTCGGGGAATAATTTACTAAGATCCGTATATATTTCTGTTAGAATTTCTTTAGGGCATTGAGAAATATATCTTGTTAAAATATATTTAACTGACTCTAAAAATATCTGATTTTCATTAATAGTTTTTTTTACTAGTTTTTTGGATTTCTTTTTTATAGAAGACTTAGAAACCCTGTTTTTTTTTTATATTAAAACAATTAGTTTCTCTAGACTCAATCTCACTATTTTCTTGGTCGCTTTCTTCTTGGCTACTTTCTTCTTGGTCGCTTTCATTAATTATATACTCTATATCATCTTCTGATTGGCTTTGGTCTATATATTCGTATTGGGAGCTAGTAATATTATTAATCTTTTTAGTCTTTCTAACTTTGGGGCAATTCTTTTTTGTATGGCCGGCTTTTCCACAAATAGAACAGTATCTTTCTATTTTCTTTGATTTTGTTAATTTTTTAGCTATAGGCTTTTTTGTAGCATATAATTTTTTTGATTGTATATTGTAATTCGCATAGCCTAATCTTTTATATAATTCTTCTTCGATAAAATTTTCTAAAGCATCCGGATCTCTAGATACTTCGTCAGAATACCCCAGTCTTTGGGCTATCAAATCTAAATAGTTATACGCTTTTTTATATATAGTTAAATTTTCACTAGGTATTGTATTGGATAAAATTATAGGAACCGATGAATTGTTATTAACCCCATTATATGTAAAGGTAGAAGGTTTTCGCTCAAGCCATGTGTCCTTAACAGATATAAAGAAAGCATTTATATCTGCTGGATTCGTTATTTTTACTCTTGTAAATAATTCATCAGGTAAGTGAGTCCATAATATAGCCAATGCGTCCTGGTTATTATTCGGTGTTTGTAATAATAATAGACGAATTCTGTCTTCATAGGTTTGGGGAGTGTCAGTGGGGTTAAATTTTTCTTGTGCTAATCTGGATAAAGAGGCATTGCGTGATCCTATTGTTTCTTCATGATATTTATGCCGTAACCAAGCTAAAAATCGTGCTGGAGTATCAATATTTGTACCTGCAGGGTATTCGGCTGGGACAGGTGTATATTTACTAGACATTTTAGATTTTAAAATTTCAGCTTTTACGGCATCATTAAATCCAGCAACAGCCAATGTACTTCCATATGAAAAAACTTGTACTACTCTATTATAATATTCGTCAGGAGGTTCCTGACCTATATATTGGGGAATTTGAGCCATCAATGGGGATAATGAAGACATAACGTCTGTTAAGGTTGCCATGTTTGCTATATTATTATTCTGTAGCACAAAAATTTGTTGATTTAAATTATTAATTAATTGTTCTGAATTTCGGGCCCGATTTTTCCACTTGCCCCACTTATTTTGTAATTGGTGATAGGTCTGTCTGTTTCTCAATTTTAATGCAAAGCTTTCTATAAGCAATTCTGATATCCGTCTTTTTTGTGTACGGATTGTAATTCGCCCATCAAGTTCTCGAGATTTGAATATATTATGCCGTGTTCTGTGGGCCTCATAGGCCTGGTGGAGAAGATCATAGTCATTTTGAAGCGTAGCTAACTGGGTTTGTGAATTGGCAAACTGGGTCTGTGGATTGGCTAACTGGGTTTGCAAATTTATTATCTGGGTCTGCAAATTCGCTACTCGATTTTCGGCATTGATTGCTCGGGCATTTGCTCGTGGATATATTTGTAGCACCAATCTCTCAAACCTATTTCCGGCATCAGAAATTATATCAAGATAATCTTCAATGCCATCTATTGTAGGTGCTATTGTAATTGGACTCTGAAAATATTGTCTAATGCTATCAATCTCTCGCCGAATTCTATTATTTTGGATTGTGGCTTGATTTTCAGGAAGAGATAATGTTCGGGAGGATCCTGGTTGTTGTGCCATATCTTGAAAATTGTTTTCTATATATAATTTTTCGAGTTTGCTAGAAAAGCAGTCTATTTCATCCTGAAAAATAGCTAACCGTTTTTCTAAATAATCTATATAATTCCCTTGATTTATAGAATTTTGGAGTGTCTTTTCTAACTGTTCTTTAAGATTAGAAATTTCTAATCTTAATGGGTCTAGCTCCTCATTCCGAATTGAGATTTCTTTTTCAAGATAATTAATATAATCCTCTTTTGAGTCCAGATCCCATTGTAATTTGCAGACCCGATCTTGTATTGCTAATAAAGCACCTTTAAATTTTTTGATTCTTTCACCCATTTTTTCTCACAAGCGAGCCGGCTCAAAATGTTGTCTATTCCTATAATACAAATAGATTCTGGAAATGTTCGTGAACTAGATATATCTATTGCCTTGCGTAAAATTTATTACCATCCTAATGGTTATCAAAGAACCATAAAAAAATTGTATGAAGCTTCTCTAAAAGCCGGATATGATTTTTCTATAGATGAGGTATGTAATTGGCTTGAAAAACAGGCTTTATATCAGATTCATAAACCCCATCCAAGATTTATTCCTAGAGCCTCATTTAATAGTATACAAATTCCTAATGAATGCCATCAAGCTGATATTCTTTATATGCCCCATGACCGAATTAATAATATAACTTATAAATATTGCTTATGTATAGTAGATGTGGCTTCACGATTTAAGTGGGCAGTTCCTTTAGCTGATAGGTCAGCTTATTCTGTGGCCAAGGCCTTTAAGAAAGTTTATAGTAATTCCAAATGCCCTCTTATTTGGCCTAAATTATTAATGGTCGATCCCGGTTCTGAATTTAAATCTGATTGTAAAGAATTAATGGAAAAATATAATGTTAAAATTAAGGTTGGCATGTCTCATAGAAGTCAAGGTATTGTTGAAAGATTTAATCGTACTTTAGCCGAAAAATTATTTCAGTTACAGGATACCTCTGATTTATTATTACCTATATCTAAGAGATCGAGAGCCTGGGTTAAAAATCTTTATATAATTATTGATAACCTTAATAATTCAGTAAGTAGATTAATTGGCATGGCCTCGGCAAAAGCCATAAAAATGAATCAGATTATTTCAGCATCTTCTAAGTTACGCAATGGGCCTATAGGATTTAATGAGTCTAAATTAGATTATAATACTTTGGTTAGATATTTACTTGAACCGGGAGAGCTGGAAGGTGGTTTTAAGCGAGCAACTGATATGAACTGGTCTTCCCAAGTTTATCATATTCGTGAAGCTTTGGTACAAAAAAAATCAGCCAATCTTGTATTGGCTAGAAGATGATGAGAGCAATGGCCCGAAGCGGTCTTTTGTTAGAGAAGAGCTTCAAGTTGTAAAAGATATAGAATTACCCCCTCAGTGGGTACTTACGAATTAAAAATTTTATAATATAAAAGATGTTCATGGAATGCTTCAAGTTAGTGTTCCTCTGGTCTTTTATAAACTAATAAATTCTTCTGTTTCTTTATCGATCTGGGCTTCGTCAACAAAGTGGTTTGTAATATAGTTTATATAGTTCTATAATCGAATTAAGAATCTTTGGATCTCGCCTATACTATGATTTTTAGTCATTCATAATTTCATTATATTTGTTTTTATTGGGAAATATTGTCATGGCCAAATTTTGTATATATTCTTCTGGGTCTTCTGCTTGGCGTAATTTTCTAATTCTTTCTTTATAATTTTGCATGAACTTGCCGTCTTTTGGTTTTCTATAATAGAGACCTGTTTTGATTACATTAATTAAAGCTTGCTCGACGTCTTTGTATGTGGGCTTGGTTTCGGCTAATTGGTTTTGGGTGCTCATTGTGAAAGAAAATTTTTATATAATTTCTTTACAAACTTTTTTCTTTAATTAATTATTTTCTACTATTATTAAAAATTTTTATTCTATAGTAAATTAAGAATCTTTATACTTGTGATTATCTTCATAACTCTGGTAAGATTTGTAGTAAAGCTTGTATTCGTCCAGAAGGATGCCAGCATTATTGGAAAAGTAAAAAACACTATCCTTGTACTGATTGTGGTAAACCTATAGCTACAGATTGTGGCCGGTGTGCAGAGCATATCAGAGGCTATTATGTTATGCAATATTATAATAAATTGCGTGATAAAGCTCAGAAGCTAGATCCCCGCCTTCTCGTGATAAATTACTCGAAGCCGGAAAGTAGGTAAACTCTAAACTGATTACTATATTTTGTTTTTTGAGCTTGTGAAAAAAACAGGTGAGACGTGGCAATAAGACTTTGAAATATGTATAATAAGTCTCACCTTAGATAAGTCTTCCCTCGGATAAGTCTCACCTTTGATCGGATAGGTCTCACCTCTGATTGGATAAGTCTCACCCCTAATAGCTAAATTTCACTTCTTATCGGATAAGTCTCATCCTAATAGCTAAGTCTCACCTCTGCGAAGTGAGACTTAGTATTTTTTGTCCTTTGCTGGATAGTGTTAAATCACGTTTTAAATTAATTCTAGGATAACATAGAAAATAGTATGCATTTTAGGCTTGAATAGGCTCGCAGAGAAGCACACTCAGACACTTCGGTCCTCGGTGCTCTCTGCTCGTTTCAAGGGCAAGCGAGATAGCATAATTGTTTTGTTATCTTGTTTGGGATTAAAAACATAGCCAGAGCATTAACAAAGACTATGTACTCCTTAATGTTGGAAGCCTAAATTTAGGAGTAAGGAGAGTAAGTTAACAGGATTTGGCTCTAGCATAATTTAGAGCTTGAATTCGATATATGATTAAATATATCTAGAAGGATCTATAGAGAGGGATTGGAGGCCATTCTGAATACATCACTGAAATCTGACCCCAGAACCCCCTTTTCGCTCTACTGGTCTAGGTTCTATTTTAACTTAAACGTTGTAATTTATTTTTTTGGTCAATTAGACCAATTTATAAGATATTGTTTGAGAACGTCTTTATCGAGCTAATTGATCAGAAATGATATAATTGTTAATAGCATTTATAGCTTATATAAGATGGTATATTCCTACATATATACTTATGTGTTTTAAAATTTATTATAATATAACCATCCATCTATATTAAAAGAAATATTTATTGTGAGCACAGAGAGCATGACAAAAAACCGAACAGTCCGAGTGTGGTTGCATGCAATTGTGATATATGAAATTGGGTATTGCTTTACTAGTGCAAAATGGAGAGAAGCACAATCACCCAAACAAACTTTATCTTTCCTTTGGAAGGAATGAATATTCACTGAATCTTAATGCCACATTAATTCGATATTATAGTTTGAATTAGCTTCATTAACTTTTGGTCGTGTTCCAAAAACTATATCTAAAACTTGATATTGTTTTAAATAGCGAGCCGAAGAGTCACCATATAATACTTTCAACATGATGATTCCAACGAATATATGTCGGATACTGTAGTATACAGTTTCTTTTCTAAAACTTTAGGCACAATAGTGCAACAAAAGACAAAACACCATAGACTTTATCATCTTGTTTCAAATATTGAATGGAAAGACCCAAGTCAGAGATATATGCACTAATGTAAATTATCTATTAATATATTACCGCTATGCAAATTCTGATGAATAATTCCTTGCGAATGGATCTTAAAAGAACTACAAGTCTTAAGAGAGAAAATGATATGTATTAAAGGAAAAGAATTCCTAGATTAAATCTATATCACAAATACTTAAATACCCAAAACAATCACAATACTATAATAATACATCATTTGTACATGATCTCATATACTTAAACTTAGAGAAAATTTATTATAACTATTGTATTTAGCAGAATACACTTTAAATAACTTTTATACTTACAATTAATTAATATAAATAAATGTATGGCAAATAACAACATATTCATTATTTTTGGTTTAGAGTGACTATTACTTAATATAATATTATACTGTTATTGTAGCATTACAGCAAATTTTTATGGCAATTAGATGCTAGACCTACCACTGGTAAAATACCGTAATTGCCATAATTCAGTAATTCTACCACCAACTATACTACTACCTGCAGATACTTGTGGATACCTGCAGGTACCTGCGGGTACTTGTGAGGTTATTTGTTCAAAAATAATGGATAACAGTTACTATCTGTAAAATATTTATAGGACCAGAATATCTGGTTAACCATGCGGATATCTGGATAAGGGGTTCACGGGTCCAACCTCTAGTATTTAGTTGGTTAACTAAGCCTTTCTAACCAATAGAATTAGTTATAGCTATAGCTAGTTACAAATAGCTATAACTGTAACTGTACTTATCTATAGATAAGATACTAAAATTTTAAGTAAGTGGACTTTCAGAAATTATATAATTTTTTGGTGGGTGCTGAAAATATTAGGTTATAATTATAATTCTGGTCAAATTTTTATAATTTTGGTCAAAATCATAAAATTATAAAATTATTAATAACTATTGTTCTACTAAACCAATTTAGATGATTTAACTACCAAAATGTTCGTCTCGCTGAGACAATTCTAATAAGCCCAAAACTATTAAAATCTAATTACAGGGTCCCAAGATCGTTCAATTTTGTATAATTTTAATAGTGATTTTTTAGAATTACTAAGTAAATTTCCTTAATATTGAATAACTTTTGATCCACTGGCCTGTTTTGAATGATTTAACTAACCAAAATATTTGTCTTGGTGAGACGATTTTAACAAGTCCAAAATCTAATTACAGGATTCCAAATTCAATAAAGATTTGTATTATTAGACTAACAATAAAATCTTTATTGATCTTGAAATCCTGTAATTAGAATTTAGCAATTTGGGCTAGTTAGAATCGTCTTACGGAAACGAACATTTTGGTAGTTAAATTATCCAAAATGGACGAACATTTTGGTAGTTAAATTATTCAAAATGGACTAGTGGATCAAAAGTTATTCAATATTAATAAAATTTACTTAGTGATTCTAAAAAATCACTATTAAAATTACACGATTTTGGGATCCTGTAATTAGATTTTAATGATTTTGGGCTTGTTAAAATCGTCTCAGTAAGACAAACATTTTGGTAGTTAAATCATCTAAATTGGTCTATTAGAGCAATAGTTATTATTAATTTCATAAATTGAAACATATAAATAAAATATAAAATATGATTGGCTAATAGAGTATCAGGTGTGAGCAGGTAGTATAAAATTTTGAAATTTATTAGTAACAAATATTATATAATTTCTGGAAGCCCCTAACTATAATATAAATAAAATATTTCTATTGTATAATTATTTTGCTGAAATCGGATGATGCTGAAATCCACGTGATCTACGAGTGATCTATGTATCATCGGATCTCCTACAATTTCCGAAAAATTGTGTAAACAATCGATCTACCTACGTAATCAAAACAATCCGAACGCTATAACCGGTCGGTATGCCTATATGCATTCTTGATACTATATACAGAAGACCTTCTAACTGTATCAAAAAGGCGACCCTAACCCTAATCCTAACCACGAAGCAAAAAGCGTCTATTAAAACCACTAACAAAAAAAAATTTAGCAGTTAGTTAGTTAAATCTAGTATAGTTCGTGGTTAGGGTTAGGGTTGGGTTAGGGTCGCCTTTTTGATACAGTTAGAAGGTCTTCTGTATATAGATATCAAGAATGCGATTTATGCAACATATAGGCATTAACCCGACCGCTACATTCGATTGTTTTGATTACGTAGTGCAGTAGTGTAGATCGATTGTTTACACGATTTTCAGAAATTTTAGGAAATCCGTTGCATACGAAGATCACGTGAATTTCAGCATCATCCGATTTCAGCATCATCCCCGACAATTATTATTGAACAGGACTAGTCAGTGCCTCATGCACTTTGTGCCCTCTATTTTTATATCTTAAAATTTTACTAGGATAACCCCTGTTGTGCTTCTAACAAAAATAATCCTTTTGCGATTTTGTACTAATTTTGACCCCAATCCTAATCCTAACCCTAACTTTAACTCTAACTTTACATAAAATTAATTATTAGTACATTAGAGTGCACAAAATACACAGGTGCACTTTCTAGATTTTTCTTTATTATTTAGGAAAAATTTATTTGTTACATCATATTACATTTGTAATTTGTCACTATACCAGCAAATTTAATAGGGCGTAATATTATGAAATAATTTACGACCCATAAAAATAGCGTAATATATAGTAAGATATTTCAAAAACTTGCAAAATAATAAATTACGAAATATTACATAAGATATTACGAAATATTACGTAAGATATTTTGCAATGTTTCGAAATAGACAGAGTAATATTATAAAACATTTACGGACAGTAAATTAAATCACATTAATTCGCACATTGGACTATATTTTTGAAATATTTCGAAATTTTGTATAATATATCGAATTAATCTACAATTTTGTATTACATGATCAGATTAGATCTTTTGTTTATAAATTAAATCTTCTATATACATTGTTTTTTTTTGGTT
>QKWP01001304.1:66509-77459 GCA_003550325.1 Gigaspora rosea | reverse complement strand
TTTTTTTTGTCATTTTTTATATTTTAGGAAGTAGCAAATATAAGCGAATATAAGCGAATATTATAGTTAAAACAAAGAAGAAAAGAAATAATAGCTAACTGCAGTGTAAAAAAAATAAGTGTATAGAGCTAGCATTATGCAATGAAGTGCAAAAGGGTTCAAAATATTACTATTTTTTCATTTTTGTTTTTTTTCATTATTTTTTTCAGGTTTAGTTTTTTTTGTTTTTATTTTTTTTGTTATTTATTTTATTTTTTTTGTTATTTATTTTATTTTTTTTGTTATTTATTTTATTTTTTTTGTAAAAAATGTATAATAATATATAATAAAATATATAATATTGATTAAAAATATATATTTATTTAAAATATAATGTATAATAATAATAATAAATAAAAATAAATAAAAAAATATAAAATTTTATATTAAATTGCGAAACCTTGCGAAAACTTGTGAAAACCTGTAAAATGTTTAAAAATAATAGTATTAATTAGCTGATTATTACTAATTACTATTTTTATTGATAGTCCTTGTCATGGGGTATTTAAATGTGCATTGTTGCGATTTATTTCGAATTATTGTGATGTAATATTGCGTAATTTTTTATATATGTATTTCGTAATATTCCGTAATTGAAAATTGCGAAATATTTCGCGTCGATTCGTAATTCTTGCGCAAGTTTTCGGGCCGTAATAACTTACGTAAGATTACATTTATATAATTCACTGATGTAGTTATTAAATTATATATTTTAACTAATTTAAATTTTTTATTAGAGTTTAAAGTAAAAAAATTGAATTTCACAAAAATAAAATTACAACCTAAATTATACTCAAGATATAATTCAAAACTGCACAACACATACTGTATTTTTATGTAATAACGCTTATGAGTATTATTTAGAATAATGGTCCAAATTAAGCTTAATTTGGGCCAAATTTTGAAATTATACCACTGCACATTATTATATGAAAATACAGTACACAGTAAATCTGCAAACATGCTAAATTAATAATATGTTCATATAACAACTATTTTCTTATACTCATAAACAAACTAGGATGGGCATGAAAAAACATGCTAAATATACAACCAAAAAGAACAATCTTTGATCAAAGCTACTTTTTTAAACCTCCTAATTTGAAAAAAAGAGAATATTAGTACTCACCCTAACTCTAACTACAGTATCAAAAAGTGGTTATTTACAAATTGAGTTTACAATCCATATTAGTTTAATACAATTGAATATTATTATTATTTTCAAATGTACATTTATTCAAATTTGTATTATATATATATTATTACGTGAAAATACAGTATGCAGACAGCTACATAGACATACCAAATTGATAGTACATTCATATAATAACTATTTTCTTATACTCATAAACAAACTAGGATGGGCATGAAAAAACATGCTAAATATACAACCAAAAAGAACAATCTTTGATCAAAGCTACTTTTTTAAACCTCCTAATTTGAAAAAAAGAGAATATTAGTACTCACCCTAACTCTAACTACAGTATCAAAAAGTGGTTATTTACAAATTGAGTTTACAATCCATATTAGTTTAATACAATTGAATATTATTATTATTTTCAAATGTACATTTATTCAAATTTGTATTATATATATATTATTACGTGAAAATACAGTATGCAGACAGCTACATAGACATACCAAATTGATAGTACATTCATATAATAACTATTTTCTTATACTCATAAGCATAGAAATACAAACTAGGATGGGTATGAAAAATTATGCTAATATATACAATCAAAAAAAACAATATTCGACCAAAGCTACTTTTTCTAAAACTCCTAATCTGAAAAAAGAAAATATTAGTACTCACTCTAACCCTAACTATTACTTACAAATTGAATTCATAATCCATGTTAGTTGTAATATGATCAAAGATTATTATTATTTTCATATATATGTCTATAACAGAGAACACAAAATGTTGATTATAGGCTCTAAAGAATGGATACATATCATCCTATATTTGGAACATATAGCCAACTTTTAAAAAAGAAAATTATATTGCACTTCTCTTAAAACAATCTCAATGAGTACAAAATAAATATCAAAAATAAAACCAAGCAAAATTATACACTTTGCATATTTTCATTAAGTTCTTTAAAAGTTGCATTTTCGTCAGTTACATTTTTATTGGCCGAAGCATAGCGATGGACCCTAAGTTTCTATGCAAGGTAATACAAAAGTTAGTTTTTGATACATTTTGCCCAAAAAACATATCTTTTCTAATGCATCTTTGTACATTTTATAGAAATTTTATCAAAAGTGCACCTTTGAAATTTTTTGTCTATTTGCGTGTTGCGTAATTAAAAAGTCAAAAAAAATAACAAAAAAAACAAACATATTATATCATAGATATCATAGCACTATCTTCTAAAGCAGTAGAACAATAAAACCTGCTTTGTTATTAAAAACCTGCTTTATTATTAATTACTTTGTGCAACTACTATACTATACATTGATCCATTAAACTTCATTCTTTCTAATAATTATTCAAGTACTTTCTTTATATTTGCTTTTTTTCTTAATCTAACCTGTAACACTTTAAACTCTCAAACACTGTCTCCAGGTACAGATTGAGTTAGCCAGGGTTTTTTGCTTATATCCCAGTACATAATGCAATGAACTCTTGTAACAAGCCGCTTTAAAAAGACCCAAATCTAGATCTCACGCTATAATACTCTACTTCCAATTTTTTATTATTAAAAAAATATTCATTAAACTACTAATTCTTTTCATTCTAAATTCCTATTTTAGGCTTGTTTGATCTTGCCAGAGTTTATTATACCACACTAAATTTAACTTGCCAATTAAGTATATAATTAAACTCATTTAGTTGTTTTATTAATCCTCTATGATTATTCAAATCCAAAACAAAAGACAACTTTTAATAATTGATTGTAGATCTAGTGACGCCACTAATAAACATATAAATAAACCCATTAAAAAAGATAAAAAGAAAATAAAAACTGATGTAAAATTACCGTTCCTGAGTAGATTTTTTTTGATAAAATTATTTACTGGTAAATAATTTAATGATATTCCAGTACGTAATGCAATGAACTCTTGTAACAAGCTGCTTTAAAAAAACCTAAACCCAGATCTTATGCTATAACGCTCTATTTCCAATTCTTTATTATTAAAAAAATATTTATTAAACTACTAATTCTTTTCATTCTAAATTCCTATTTTAGGCTTGTTTGACCTTGCCAGAGTTTATTATACTACACTAAATTTAACTCACCAATTAAGTATACAATTAAACTCATTTAGTTGTTTTATTAATTCTCTATTATTATTCAAATCCAGAACAAAAAACAGCTTTTAATGATCGATTATAGATTTAGTGATACCACTAATAAATGTATAAATAAAACCATTAAAGAAGATGAAAAGAAAATAAAAACTAAAGTAAAATTACCTTTTCTGAATAGGTTTTTTTTAATAAAATTATTTACTGGTAAATAATTTTAATGATATCTGATTTAATTTATAGTAACTTAAAATTTAAAAGGTGCTCGAGAATCCAGTAAAAGTACAATTCTTAAACAGATCCATCTCATTCATGCATCAGGTTTAATTCTGCTAAACGAGAAACATACCGATCAATTGTATTTTTAAATATCATGGATTCAATGATTTTGATTTTTAAAGTAATAGAATATTATAAAATACTATTTAGTAACTCTTCTAATATGGTAACCTTTTATTTTATTTTTTTTGATTCAAGTCAAACATTAACACAAAAATTAACCTTTTTTGGTGAATTATTTAGAACTATTAAAATCTTTATAAAGTAATAGTAGTGTACAACATGTTACATAATAGATAATCAATATGCATTATACGATAATATGATATAGTAAGTAATTTTACTTTATTGTTTAATACACATTTATTCACTCTTTGATTCAATTTTTTTTCTTATATTTTTTTAAGTCATTAGATAGAGTATTTTCCTAATCATATATGCCAACAAATCAAGATATTTTACATTGTCGAATAAAAATTACAGGAATTGTGGAAGCTATATTTTATTTAGATCCATTAACATATAGGTATGTTATATAACTTTGTAAATTTTCTTGGTTTATCTTAATTACTTTTTTTTTAATATTTAATTCTCAATTAAATATATTTTGAAAAAATCTCTAAAAAACCTTTTCTAATTCAAATAGATAATAAGCTTTGTTGTAGCAATCTACATGAACTACATAAATATTACATTTCAAGAGCAGGTAGTAATTTGGAAGATGTTAATATTGACAGGCTTCGTGAAATAGGTTGCTATCAATCTATTTAATTTTAATTTTTTTTCTCGCTTATAACAGACTGATTTTTATATTTGTAGCATTAATAAATCTTTTTTTTTTGTTTTTTTAAAAAAATTGATAATCTGCTAAACACGTTTATTTAGATTCTTTTATCTTGAAAATCTTCCTCTAATATTTTTGATATTTCTGATATTTCTGATTACTGAATTCTAATGCACCTAGTATTGCTACCAAAATCATGTACATAATTGGTTATTAAATTCCAATCTAAGTATAATAATAACAGAATCCTAAGATTTTTTATTATTAATTATTATCCCTTAAACTGTAATCCAGGCAAATTTGCCTGGATTTTTTTAAAAATATTATATTTTTTTAAATAAAATAAAAATTTATTAAGCATATGGGGTATACTTTATTTATAGAATATTTTTTTTAAAATATATTTTATAAACTTTATTATGAAAAATTTTTTAAAATTATTAATAAACTTTAAAGCAATAAAATTTTAAAGTTTTCATTTTAAAATTTTTACTATAAAACTTTTCTTTAGATTTTCTTAAATTTTATATGTTCCCATCTATAAAAAAAATTTTCACTTCTAACTAATTTTTGCAAGTAAATCACAAAAGTTGCAATAATAAAAGTTGTAATCCTTTTTATAAACTATATCATTCTATTAAATCAGGAAGCTAGAGCTAATATTTATAGAGTTCGCCAAGAAAAAGTAAATAATTTTTTTGAATAAAAAATTTTTTAAAATTTGTCTATTTTTAGCTTATTAGCAACTTAAACTTTTTTTCTTATAATATAAAATTAAATACTACTATAATATAATCCTTATTTTCAAATATTATCAAAAAAAATTTTAATTAAACATCTTAAGTTTTAAAAAATATAGATCATAAGCATATTTATAGCAATTTTTTAGCCAAATTTGCCTGGATTTGCTTACAGGTTAAGGGATTATTATTATTATTATTATTTTTAAGCAATCCTGCTTTTATTATACTAGAGTTAAATTCGATGATGTCATTTAGAGTTGCCTGCCGTAATTGTTTTTAACAAGTTGTAATATTACAATCTATATGTTGTAATATTGCAACCAATATGTTGTAAAGATTGTAATTAATTACAGCAGGCAACTTTAATATCATTGCCAAACATCTCCTGAAGATACTGCTATCAATTGTCATTTAACAATAAAGACTCATTCGGCTATTGAAATACCTAAATGCAATCTGCTGCAACAACTTTTTTTATGCGTCAGGTTTTTAATTCACTATTGGAAGTTGTTAGCCTTGTCAAAATTGCTAACATTTCTTTAATCTACCTTACCTAGCCTCTAGAACAAGGAAGTTAAAACCCTATCCTAACAGGACCCAGAAATATATATAGATAGGTTAGGTTAATTATAGAGTTACTAAAAAAGAAAAGATCTGCAAAAAAACTTCAAAAATAAGCAAAAAAATTACTATAAATAGAAAAAATCTGTATAAAAAACCTCAAAAATAAGCAAACTCATACCTGACCTATCTATGTATATTTTGGGGTCCTATCCTAACGAACAAAAAGTGTTTATAAACCTAAAAGGAAAGTTCTACAAAACCTAAATGAAAACCAAAAACTAACTAAAAAAACAAAAAGAGAAAAGAGAAAGAAGACAAAGAAAAGTTAGCAATCTTGACAAAGATTGTGATTATATTTAAAAATTATATAGACTTCATAGAATAAACTATTCTATCAAAGTACTATATAAAAAAATATAAACGAACTAGAACAAAACTACGTTTAAAAATGCAATAATACTAGAATTTTCTAGATAGTTCCATAAAATCCTAGGCGCATTATTCATTGTTTATCCCATATGCAATATAACATGATTCACTCCTGACTAGTGATGCCACTAGAAATTGATTTTTGAAAAAGGCCTATTTCGTCTTCATTAGAGAAAATTAAAATTTTTTATAAAGAAGAGCAAATAAAATTTATATAGATATGTTCCTTATAATTTCGTTTATTCAAAAAAAGTATCAAATAATTTCGTCTTTCAAGTAAAATAGGTTAAAAACAATTTCGTCTTTAAATTTTAATTTTGGGTTTTAGAACCCGAAATGCTTTCATTCTCATGTATAGCTAGGACTAGCAGTCTCAAGCTTGATAAGTCTTCAGATTACTTAAAGAACTAAAATAGAGTTAAAAGCTACAGAACTATTAAACAAGTAGTTGGTAAATATTAGAAGTACATGTCAAAAACCTGTAGAAATATTAGTGAAAACAAGCTCTTGGTTTTCTATACTATTCTATACTTTGCAAACTTCTATACTCTTTTCTATATTGGTTTTTCAGCAGTTTTTCATAAAATTTTTACCAAAAGTAGAAATTTTAGTATACTCTTTTCAAAAGATCAATATTGTTTACCTGTTTTAAAATAGAAACTGAAGTCACAAAAAGTTTCAAGAGATCACAATACTCATAAAGCTGCCTATGTGTTTATGTGTATAGCAATAACTAACAGATGTTACTAGATGGGAATTTTAAAAAAATTTTGATTGTTATACCTCTATCTTTTAGTATAATAGTTTTTTATTTTTTTACTTTAGTACTGTATAATTTTTACCAGTGTAGTATAGGCTTTAATTATACTATTATCTATATTTGTTTTTACTTTTCTTTTGTTTTTTTTCTTTTTGTCATTTCTTTTTTTTTTTGTTTTTTGTTTTTTACTTTTATTACATTTCCTTTTTATATTCATTTTTTTGCCTTTTTTTACTTTTTCCTTTTTCATGCCCTTTGTGAAGAAGGTACAATTTAAAGGAAAGGAAAGACAATCTTAATATGGTATACAATGCCAGTTGGTGATAGTTGGGCATACAGTTGGATGTACAAAGGCTTGAACAAGTTTGGGCTTTGACTTGAAACAAAAGGTTGTTATGATAGATTGCTTTGGGCGTTTAATACTTGGAGAGTTTCTTTTTATAAAGATAGTTTATAATCATGTTTGTACTTGTACATAGTAGCAATAGTTACCTTTTTATCAATAAATTAAAAGATGCAAGATTGTTGAATTTAAAAAAATTTTCAGAACATCAAAATATATTTATAGTAAAAATTTGATATTATTTGACAATTTTTTATTATTACACTTTACAATTTTTAAAAATTTAACAATCTAAAAATAGCTTATTTTCAGAAATATATGGTATTCCAAAACAACTTGACAGGTCATATGTTAGTTTTCAAATAATATACAAATTATTATAATAAATAACATTACTTATTGCACTAAGGTCAATTTGCATATAAAAAAATTTGTTTTTTTATGTTGCTAGAATCATCACCAAATTAAATTACCATAAACTGCTGGATACAAGACCCAGGTCTGTTTCATTTTACCAATTTTAAAACCACTAATAGACCCGTGTATGGGTACAGGTCTGATAATCGGGGGTTTATATATGGAGGGGGTTTTCCGGGTTTTTTAATATATATTACTATTTGTATACCCAGGTCTTTTAATATTTTATTCCTATTTGTATACCCGGGTCTTTTAAGTTTTCCAAAACTTAATCCCATGTTATAGACCCGGGTCCAGTACATAGGGGTATGATATTTGAGAGGTCTTGTATCCGGCAGTTTACGGTAAATCTTCTAATAACTTTTGTCAGGAGAATGTACTTACCAGAAGTAACTTCAACAAATTGATAAGTTTACTTGGTAAAGTTGTTAATATATATGGTATAATTAGTTCAAATAACAAATAACATTACAATTTTTAAAAATATCTTTAATTGCATTTGATATTCTTTGAGTGTTGATAATTTTGCTTGTATACCAGTATATAAAACAATATTTGGTAAAACAATTGGCTATATTTTATCACATCGAATTTTTGATCTCATTTTCTTCATTTAACTTCCTATGCTTAAATCTATTTATTAAGTTTATTCCAAATATCATAGGCATTAGGCTGTTTGTGGATCCGAGTCCATGCATTACTTAGCCAATCTAATATAACAATCCCGAATCCCAAAAGCAAATTTAGTTCAATTCCAAAGCAATTCTCTACTTCAAATTTATTATCAAATTGATAACGTCGAAAAGTTCTTGCTTGTTGATCTGACATGATGATTCCTCAGCCATAAATATCTCCTCAGGAGCCACATAACATTATCTGAATCGTTATCGTAATATATATAGTTAATATGTAACTTATTAATACTTACATTACGCCTGATCTTGCTACTGATCGATTAATTACTTGAACCGATTAAATTGATAAATTATCTGTTGAATGAAAATATTCCCTTTATATGGTTTATCTGGATAATTCAGGCAGAAATTTCTACAAATTTGAACATTGCAGTATGGTCAAAGCTAAGTTAGTTTGTATTAAAATTATTGCGAATTACTGGGAAATTTTTGTTACAAAACCTACTCGTTATTTCAGTATTATGTCTGTTCGTATCAGGATTGATTTCTGTTGTGAGTCACTGTAAAAATTTCTGTTACAGATTTTTTCACCATTCCAGTAATGACAAAAAGATGAGTCAGTTTGTATCGGAATTACTATTATTTCTATTATGAATTCTGTATTATAAAAAATTCTGTTACAAACTTACTCATCCATAAATGTTGTTAAGGTTGAACTAGTTTGCATTGAAATGATCGTAATTTCTGTCGCTTGTTAATGAAAATTTTCTTTACAGAACTTGCTCGCTATTTTGTGATAACTACAGTAAGTGGTTAAGGTTGAGTTAGGTTGCATCAGAATAAATTATCGACTTCTATCGTGAATTACTGTAAAAAATCCGTTATAATACCTTCTCACCATTCAAGTAATGACAAAATGTTAAGTTAGTTTGTATCTGAATTACTATTATTTCTATCATAGTATTATAAAATTCAGTTACAAACTTCCTCGACACATACGTAGTTAAGGTTGATTAATTTGCATTGAAACGATCGTAATTTCTGTCGCGTGTTACTGTAAAAAATTTTCTCACAGAACTTACTCGCTATTCTGATAACTACAGTATGTGGTTAAAGCTGAGCTTGTTTGATTACGATTTCTTTTGTATTGCTGTAAAAAATTCTGTAACAAACCTTAATACACAGTATGTGATTCACTAACGCACGTTATTAATATTATCCATATTTTAGCTACCCTAATATCAAAGAGCAAAGCATGCATAATACTTTGGCCGTTTCTGTATTCTTGATTCACCACATCTCAATTTTATTGATTAATAATTAATTAAATCGATTGCGAATCACGATGTCATTCAAAAGATTGAAATATCGTAATAATTTCGACTTCAGAGAATAATATGATTGTTACCAATCTTATATGAACATTCCAATCTTGTGACCCTATAATTATTTTTTTTATTCTGTAGTGATTGTGTCATTTCAGCAATCATTTCTAATACTAAACTCAGATTCATTAATAAATTTGGCCAGCTTATAATCATAGTTGCACAATCATAAAATCACCATCACTATTTAAAAAAATCAATAACCATGATGTCACATAATTTTGCAAAGCGTAATAAAACCAATTCGTTAAATACTGACACATTCGTTTTTGGTCGTGAATTCTGTAATTGACTCTTTAATTTCCATATTAAATACATTATAGAAGTTCCTACATGTATTTATTAAATAATCTACCCCAATAAAATAATATAAACTTACTTGCGAGCTAGTCAATATTTCAAGCGTTATTTGACAGGCGACGTAGTGACTGGTATGTTAATATTCATATCTATTTTTGTATCCATCAAAATATCATATTCCATCTAGCCACTTTGTTAACCATTATTTTGAGCTTTAAGTGCTTTAAGTTGAAAGTCTTTAATACAATAATCGAATCCTTATTTCCACTTGACCTCAATGCTAAAGATTCCATTATCGTTACTGCTGGTTCAAACGAATCGATCTAAATGAAAAAAAGTAATCAGTGAATTGGACGATATGCGATATTAAAGTGGGAACATCTCTGGAGTAAAAAATAAAATTAAAAATAAAATTAAAAAAATTAAATTTACCTGAAATCCGACTTTTAAGCTTTCAATCTAAAAAAAAAAACAATAAGAAATAAAAAATCATAGAATACAAAAAATGCCAGGTTATCTGTAACTTCGAACTATATAGAATTTAAAGAAAAACAACGGTTCGGTATTTTAGAACTTTTACTAAGCGTTGACGTTGTTATATAATATTTTTACTCATAGTATGCCTACCCCTTACAGCGTGATGCAACTCGATTTCTCTGTAGAGACATTCGTTACGAAGTTATTCAATTAGTGTAGTACCGTAGTGCTAATACTTTTTGTTTTACGCGAAATTACTTGCGTAACATCGAAAAGTTTTTTAAAGCAATAATTTTATGTTACACCTGATGCTGTATTTTGATTGGCTTTTCTATATAAATTTACTTATTTTATAGGATTATAGAAAAAATAATTTGAGATCTAGAAATTGGAAGAGCTGTCGGATTTACTTCCACTGATCCATTGATAACCATAGTTATCAAGGTGAGATCGTAAGGTCCACGGTTCGATCCCCGGTTGGGTCTGCAGCCTGACTAGTCTAGTTAGCGCACAGTTTTTTTTCATCCCATGACTTTAAA
>QKWP01001304.1:6551-64349 GCA_003550325.1 Gigaspora rosea | reverse complement strand
TTTAAAAAAACCCGAACAAACCGAGGCAGTGAAAAAAACATAATTAAAAAAATGATCTATATAATGTTAAAATTTATTCAAAAATAATTTTACATTTTGGGTTCATTAAAAATAAATCAACTTTATAATAAATTGTAAAGACTTCAATATTATATTTTTGAGTTTCGGATTATAGGTTTGGGTTTCGGATTATAGTTTCGGGGTTTCGGGTTTCGGAGTTTCGATATTTTTTAAAAAATCCGAAACTAGTTTCGGATTAGAACCCTTCCGAAACTAGCTTCGGGTAGGTTTCGTTTCGACGCCATGTTTGATGCAACCTAACTCGACCTTAATCATATACTATATGATTAAGGTCGAGTTAGGATGCATCCAAATAAATCATCAATTTTTATCATGAATTACTGTAATAGATTCAGTTACAGAACTTTCTTACCATTCAAGTAATGAAAAAAAGGTAAGTTAATTTGTATCGAATTACTATTATTTCTATCATGAATATTAAAAAAATTTCTGTTACAAACTTACTCGATACATAATACGTAGTTAAGGTTGTTGTTGTTTTACTGCATGTATAAAGTTTTGCCTGCATCAATAGGATGATATAACTTTATAGCCTTTTAATATAGTAAAACTACATAGTAAAGGGTTTTTTTATTAGTGTTTAATATGACAAAAAGTCATATAGTTATATAACATGATCATATCAAAAAAAAATGGTATGACTTAGATCACCGGCCAATATAGTGGGAAGAAGATCGACTGATTGACTAATATAGTAACTTTCTAAAGTACTTTTTTTAAAAATAATAATAAACTACAGAATATAAAGAAAAATCGTTGAAGATCTTTTTTAACTATGGAGTTTCATAATTCCAGTAAAACTTTCTATATAGTTCTTTTTATTATGCAAAAAATTATTGGTCTGTAATTTTGTTATAAGTAGAGTATCCTAGCCATGGCAAAAAAAGTTCTGGTCATGTGATAACCGATAAAAATCCTTAGGTTTATTTAGATTAGGGTTAGCGTCTATGATAGGTTTTGAGTTAGCGTTGTATATAGTAAAATCGATCAAGAAATATTTTTGTTAGTGCGCAGAAGGTTGTTTCTTATGAAGTTTGTCGAGAAATAAGCGATTTCTTCTAATTTTCTTTAGAACGAAAGTTTGTTTTGAATTTTCCTGATCGTGTTAGCATGGCAGAACTTCTATTTAATTGGCTATCATGTCAGATGATCTCATCAAATATGATTGGCTGATTAAGTATCAGTAAATTAGTACAGTAGTAAGTTTGATACTTTCGATATATTGAAATATAAAAAATCTTCGCTGTTCAATCTATGTTATATATAAACTTATTAAAGGACTTATTTAATAGCTCTTATCGTTATAGTTAAAAATTATAATATGTAATATGATGTACTAGAATTATTGATCACTAAAAACATTAATCATTCAACATTATAATCTTTAATATTGATACTGTATTTTACTCTTTTTTAACATGAATGCAATTTTTCAAACATTAATACAAATATTATCTATTCTATAAACAGTAAATATAACATGCACCCGTTTTTTTTACGTTATACAGTACATATTTCATACATTCGTATCCACAAACTATAGTTAACAAACCAATGCCTCTGATTGTATGCATCTCTTATAACTATTCGAACAACCTAAACATTTATAAATAAGAGTTTTATAAGTATAGATAAATAAAAAAAAAAGCAAATATCGTTTTAGCAGTCATATAACTATATATTCACCCGCAATACATTTGTATATACATTTATACATTCATACTCGTGCCTTATGAAAGTCATACAGATTGTGAGATGTGTTTTGACAAAACGTCACGTTATGGCCACAGAACATCCCAGTAAAGTTTCGTAGAAATTGGTCGATTTTTTGATGAGTTGTCCTATGTTTTTGATATGTAACCACAATGTATAAATCGAACTTCCGTCATGCTTAAACTTCTTTTTTTTTTAAAAAAAAAGAAAATCATTGGAGATTGAGCCGAATAACACATGGACATTAAGATATCAGGGAGAAGCTTATAACCTAACACTGCTTAAATATAAAGAAACATTTACAGATTTAACTAAATCATTAGACTTTGGAATTTCATAAAATACTGTACCAATAGCTTGCGGTATTTATGATAGCATGAAGGCTTTGTTTCAGGTGGAATTTAACAAATCATTACAAATTGCTAGTGAAAACCTACGTCTAATAAAAGTCCTGCAGGTTGAAGATATAAGTGATGTGTTTTTAACAAGCTATTTACCTTGCGGTTGTTTAATACCCCAGTAAAGTTTTGTAGAAATTGGACGATTTTTTGATGAGAAGTCATATGATGTATCTCTTTTTCTTATGATTTTTGATATGTAAAATCTTGTGTAACGATAATACATAAATCGAACTTCTGTCATGCTGATCGTGTTACGGCAACTCATATTTAACAATTTTTTCAATTAACTTTAGGGTTAAGGCCGCAAAATTGCCTTCCCGACATTTTGATTAACAATCGAAGTAGGTTTAGACTGCCGTTTTTTGTATTTTTCAGTTTTTTGTTTTACTTCTTGTTTTGCTTCGCCGGCGATCATAAAATTCTATAATTTGATTGGCGGTGTTATATGATTTGCCACCGTCCAAATTGGATTGGCTAATTTTACTGCAGATCATCATATGACCAAAACTTTTTTGCCGTAGGCAAACTTAGAAATGATCGACTTTTAAAGTCATGGGATGAAAAAAAACTGTGCGCTAACTAGACTAGTCAGGCTGCAGACCCAACCGGGGATCGAACCGTGGACCTTACGATCTCACCTTGATAACTATGGTTATCAATGGATCAGTGGAAGTAAATCCGACAGCTCTTCCAATTTCTAGGAGATCTCAAATTATTTTTTCTATAATCCTATAAAATAAGTAAATTTATATAGAAAAGCCAATCAAAATACAGCATCAGGTGTAACATAAAATTATTGCTTTAAAAAACTTTTCGATGTTGCGCAAGTATTTATATGGCATAGTACTGTAAACTAGAAACCTCGCGTATAAACAAACTACAGTACTACACTAATTGAATAACTTCGTAACGAACGTCTCTACAGAGAAATCGAATTGCATCACGCTGTAAAGGTAGGCATAATATGAGTAAAATATTATATAATTTTTTTTTCTAGATCCTTTTTTAAATTCTATATAGTTCGAAGTTACAGATAACTGGCAATTTTTTATATTCTATGTTTTTTTATTTCTTATTGTTTTTGTTTTTTTTTTTTTTAGATTGAAAGCTTAAAAGTCGGATTTTAATTTTTTACTTTTATTTTTATTTTTTTACTCCAGAGATGTTCCCACTTTAATATCGCATATCGTCCAATTCACTGATTGCTTTTTTTCATTTAGATCGATTCGTTTGAACCAGCAGTAACGATAATGGAATCTTTAGCATCGAGGTCAAGTGGAAATAAGGGTTCGATTATTGTATTAAGGACTTTCAACTTAAAGCACTTAAAGCTCAAATAATGATTAACAAAGTGGCTAGATGCAATATGATATTTTGATGGATACAAAAATAGTATGAATATTAACATACCAGTCACTACGTCGCCTGTCAAATTACGCTTTAAAATATTGACTAGCTCGCAAGTAAGTTTATATTATTTTATTGGGGTAGATTATTTAATAAATATGTGTAGGAAACTTCTATAATATATTTAATATAGAAATTAAAGAGTCAATTACAGAATTCACGATCAAAAAAACGAATGTGTCAGTATTTAACGAATTGGTTTTATTACGCTTTGCTTTGCAAAATTATGTGACATCATGGTTATTGATTTTCTTAAATACTCTGATAGTGATTTTACGATTGTGCAACTATGATTATAAGTTGGCCAAATTTATTAATGAATCTGAGTTTAGTATTAGAATGATTGCTGAAATGACTGTTGGCAATTACACAATCACTACAGAATAAAAAAAATAATTATAGAGTCACAAAATTGGAATGCTCATATAAGATTGGTAACAATCATATTATTCTCTGAAGTCGAAATTATTACGATATTTCAATCTTTTGAAATTCGCAATCGATTTTATTAATTAATAATCAATAAAATTGAGATGTGGTGAATCAAGAACACAGAAACGGCCAAAGTATTATGCATGCTTTGCTCTTTGATATTAGGACAGCTAAGATATGGATAATGTTAATAACGTGCGTTAGTGAATCACATACTGTGTATTGCCAGAGTATTAAGGTTTGTTACAGAATTTTTTACAGCAACTCACAATAGAAATCGTAATAATTCCAAAGCAAACAAACTCAGCTTTAACCGCATGCTGTAGTTATCAGAATAGCGAGTAAGTTCTGTGAGAAAATTTTTTACAGTAACACGCGACAGAATTACAACCGTTTCAATGCAAATTAATTCAGCCTTAACTACGTATGTGTCGAGTAAGTTTGTAACTGAATTTTATAATACTACGATAGAATAATAGTAATTCAGATACAAACTACCGGTAAACTTTTTGTCATTACTTGAATGGTGAGAAGGATTTTTTACAGTAATTCACGATAGAAGCCGATAATTTATACTGATGCAACTAACTCAACCTTCTGTAGTTATCAGAATAGCGAGTAAGTTCTGTAAAGAAATTTTTCATTAACAAGCGACAGAAATTACGGTCATTTCAATGCAAACTAGTTCAACCTTAACTACATATTGTGGGTCGAGTAAGTTTGTAACAGAATTTTTTATAATATTCATGATAGAAATAATAGTAATTCCGATACAAACTGACTCATCTTTTGTCATTACTGGAATGGTGAAAAAGGTCTGAAACAGAA
Source organism: Gigaspora rosea (assembly GCA_003550325.1). Classification (NCBI taxonomy): domain Eukaryota; kingdom Fungi; phylum Glomeromycota; class Glomeromycetes; order Diversisporales; family Gigasporaceae; genus Gigaspora; species Gigaspora rosea. The sequence continues at coordinate 59,487 of QKWP01001304.1, read as the reverse complement.
ATTTTTACAGTGATTCACAACAGAAATCAATAATTTATTCTGATACGAACAGACATATTACTGAAATAACGTGTAGGTAGGTTTTGTAACAAAAATTTCCCAGTAATTCGCAATAATTTTAATGCAAACTAAACTTAGCTTTAACCATACTGCAATATTCAAATCTGTTGAAATTTCTGTCTGAATTATCCAGATAAACCAGATAAAGAGAATATTATCATTCAACAGATAATTTATTAATTTAAACAGTAGCAAGATCAGGCGTAATGTAAGTATTAATAAGTTATTATACATATTAACTTTATACATTACGATAATGATTCAGATAATGTTATGTGGCTCCTGAGGTTGTATTATTCTGAAACTGCAGATATTTATGGCTGAAGAATCATCATATCAGATCAACAAGCAAGAACTTTTCGACTTTATTAATTTGATAATAAATTTGAAGTAGAGAATTGCTTTGGAATTGAACTAAATTTGCTTTTGGGATTCGGGATTGTTATATTAGATTGGCTAAGTAATGCATGAACTCTCATTCACAAAACAGCCTAATGCCTGTGATATTTGGAACAAACTTAATAGATTTAAGCATAGGAAGTTAAATGAAGAAAATGAGATTAAAAGCAATTTTAGATGTGGATAAAATAGTTAAAATATAGCCAATTGTTTTACCAAATATTGTTTTATATATGCAAGCAAAATTATCAACACTCAAAGAATATCAAATGCAATTAAAAATATTTTTAAAATGTTATTTGTTTATTTGAACTAATTATACCATATATATTAACAACTTTACCAAGTAAATTTATCAATTTGTTGAAGTTACTTTTGGTAAGTACATTTTTCTGACAAAATTTATTAGATTTAATTTAATTATGATTTTTAGCAACATATAAAAACAATTTTTTTTATATACAAATTTACCTTAGTGCAATAAGTAATATTGTTTATTATAATGATTTGTGTATTATTTGAAAATTTTAGTATTTTTTTTAGTATACTAGACAAAAAATAAAAAAAATAATGAAAATTTTATATAGCAATATATTTCTGGAGTCAGCGTTTATTGGTGATATCATTTGTTGGTGACAGCGATTGTTTGGTGGCTATTTAATAAGTAGTTTTTTTTTGTTTGCTGTTTCTTCGCTTTTCTTGTTTTTTTTTGACAGTTTGCATTCTGGAATCATCATCTGCTAGAGTCGGCATTTATTGGTGATAGTGTTTGTTGGTAACAGTGTTTGTTGAAGGCTATTTGATAAATGTTTTTTTTTTGCTTGCTGCTGCTTCACTCTTCTTTGTTTCTTCTACTAACCACCATTTTTTTTAGTGTTAAGTGTTGTATCTTTGATTATCATTCCTGGCAGTGTTGTCATTTAGGGTGAAGTCAATAGAAATGGGACAAATCTATCTAATAAATTTGTCCCATTTCTATTGACTCCACCCCATTTGTTGGTGTTTTTGGTTGCTGCATTCTGGAATCATCATCTGCTGGAATCAGCGCTTGTTGGTAACAGCGTTTGTTGTGACAACGTTTGTTGGCGGCAGTGTTTATCGGTAATGGCATTTGTTAGTATTTGTTAGCTGGCTCTGCCTTTTGTAGCATTGCTAAATTTTGGTGCCGAGTTTCGTTTTTATAGGCTGTTTTCTGGTGTGTCATTAGGGTGACTTTTTAATTTACCCTAAATTTATGATGTAGTTATGATAAATATTTGCATTATTTCACTATTAATATGTATCATATAGCATATATTATATCTGCATTGTTAACACAAACAAATTTGATATGTACTGTATTCTGTATTAATTGTGTACCAATTACTAAAATGATATTAAACTAGTTTGGTATGTTAGCTTTGTGCGATCAGTAATTAAAATGTATACACAAAATATTTGAATATAGTTAGCATGATTTGTTATTATCGGTGCTTTTAGATTAGGGTTAGGGTTTTGTTACTATTAGATTAGGGTTTTGTTACTATTAGATTAGAGGTTAGAGGTTAGGATAGTTTTATGAAATGCACAATTTAAGACATATTGCTACCAAAATTCCACGCACACTTGAGCCCGAATTATGCTAAGGCCTTAAGAATTTAGGGTTAGGGTCAGCCAGCATTATGCCATCCTGGCTGGTGTATTAGGAAAACCTCTAGGCCAGCATTAGCCGGTCCGCATTATGATTTTTTTGGCTGACCCTAACCCTAAATTCTAGATCGTGGCCTATCAAAAAGATATAAAAGATTATATATATATATGAAAAATAAAGCCGGTTATAACTACCGGTATATATATAATTTGTAAATATAATTTATGTTACACAATAAATAAGTAATTTTACTACTAGTTATAATTAGTAATTGCCTTATATGTTTTAATATTGCTTATTTATTTTTACATTTTACTAGTAAAATTTTTAATTTTTAAAACTTAAAATTTTTTGTCTACAAAATCGTGTGATTTGATTGGTCAGAATCAGGGTGCGACATGTCACGGGTGCAACAAATTTCTATTCTTTATTTTAATAATTAAGTATATACAATTCACTGTATTTGAAAAAAAAGAAAAAAAAATTTTTTAAAAAAAAGATATTTTAAATAATTTTGCAACCAATATGCAGTTGTATGAGCTTGTACAATGCAAGTGCATTAATGTGCATATGATAAAGATATTTTCAGAATTTGCAAGAATATGAACTCTTAATTAAGAGAAATGAAGATATGGAGCTTCATATGGTTAAAATTTGAGCAAAATTCTGGTTGTCACCCCCAAGCGGCAGGTCTAGAGTCATATCCCACTGGAGACAAATTGAAAAATAAGCCTGTGTTATGGTAATATTTGTTCATCGATCGGTCGGGTAGATTACCTGTAACTTTGGTTAAAGCCAAGGGACCGGAACAATTGAAACCCGTTTGGCAAGTCCCGAGTAGAGAGGTCGATAGTACCAGGGAAAAGGATCTTAAAAGTGACTGACTGGAAAACTGGACGGGCAAGAGCCCCTATAGCAAAAGGGGCCCACAAACCTGGCTGCCGGAGTTGTACCGGAGGAAAAGGTCATGTGTTATAGAAGCATGAACCAAGAAAAGGGAGACCTTAGGCACCTAAAGCCTGGCAGACTGATCCTTCGGTGCCAACTGGATTGGTAGTCTGGGATAACTGGGGAAAAGGATCCAAAAAGTGACTGACTGGGTACTGGGGTCTAGTGAACTTCGCAAGGGCAAACAGAACTAATTGTCTAATAAGAGGCGAAAACATGGAGGTGTGTACATGTCAAGTAGGGGTCCTCAAATTCAAATCAAATCAAATATTGGGTCAATTTGAATTTGATCAAATCAAATTGACTCTAATTTGAATTTGATTTGATTCAAATATTTGAATTTGAATTTGATTTGAATTTGAATTTTTAATAGTAATTTCAAATCAAATCAAATATTTGTCAAATCAAATCAAATTTGGCCATATTTGAATTTGATCAAATCAAATATAGTCAAATTTGAATTTGAATTTGATCAAATATTTGATTCAAATATTTGAAGATCAAATCAAATTGCGGAACCCTAGTGTCAAGACCCAACGAAGCTCTGGGCGTACCCATAAGGGAGTCTTCAGACGCTAAGAGAATTTGGGACCACCAATATGAGTATATGTTAGTATAAGTGCATACAGTGGTGATTGGGTTCTCCCTAGCCTCATGATGCCATCCAACTATATTCAGCACTGGAAGCATTTGCGAAAGCCTAGGTCCTTGCTACTATAGCAGGAAGTACAGTTGTTTGCATATTTCCAAATTCGGAACGCTAAATCCTGGGTCCTCAAGTCGCAAAAAACCGGCTGGTTGCGGTAGCATACAGGCTTGAGATACTTACCCAATGTGGTAGAGGCAGCTGCATGGCTTGAGATACGAACTCCCAAGAAGTACGCTAGTAAGGGATTTTCTGGGTAACCAAACTTCAGGTATACTAACTAGGAAGCATAAAGCGCCTACCTAGCAACACACACCAAATTGGAAGCGATGAATTAGGAAATGTAGGTAAAGTGGCAGACATATGGGTGCTGATTGTTGGTTGAAAAGGGACATACAAATCCAGGTCAACTATATAAATGGAAATATGGGAGGCTCTGGTGGGTTTTAGCCGTGGATAAAAGGTTTCATAGCCTGAAGTCCTAGTCTCAATACTTGTATATAATATGTATGTATAAAAGGCACCGCCATATGTCAATTTGCTTAAGTATTAATAAAGTTTGGGGCAGGAGCTACACCCTTAAGATTAAAAAAAATAAAAAAAATTTGAGCAAAATTGAATTACTGGTTGTGAAGAAATTTAGCTTTAAAGTGAAATAATTTGATCTTTTTACTATATATGCATATATATAAATTTCTATAGGAAATTATATAGTAAAATTTTTAAATAAAATAATTTTTTTATTTTATTAATAAAATAATCAAAATAATTTTATTTTTATCAATCTGGTATTCTATTAATTATATTAAATTAAAAAAATTAAAAATTAATCTGTACAAAAAATATTTTAATCAGAGCTATTTAAGGTGCAAATCTTTTTGCACTGGCCTATTTTTCTGTAAAATGAAAGTACTATTATGTATAATGTAACATAACATGCTACTTTCTATCGTAATTTTTATACCACTTTTTATTATAATACAGTTTGTATATATTACTCTAACTGTGTTATTTTATGCATTTCTAATACCAACTTGTACCATATCCTGGACTACTGTATATGTTCAAAAATAAGCTATCTTTTTTGGCCAAAATATTATACAAAAAATATAGGACAGCTTATTTTTGAAATATTGAGTTTTTTGAAAAAATTGAAAACATACTAATAAAAAATTGCCTAAATAATATCAAATTTTTATTATATTTCGATGTTTTTTAATAGCACTTTTGAGGTTTACTTAGTAACATTTGGACTTTTATATGTAGCAACCATTAATAAATTTTTTAAAATTTTTAAAAAAATTAGAAGGGTAGCTTATTTTAGATAGTAGCTTATTTTTAGAGTTATTTTTAGATATATACAGTACTTATAAAATAAGTTATTCAGAAGCTTAATAAGATTGGTTTACTTAATAAAAAAATTATTGGACAGAGAAAATAGTTAAACTATTAGAGGAGAGACAAAAATCAGATGATTTTTTTGAGAGGGAGAGGAAATAAAAAAATGTGAAATTATATATAAGAAACTTAACTATATATATATTAAAGAAAAGAAGAGAGAGTAGGCCTCTGATAAAAATAATCAGATAATTAATAACATAGCCCTTATCTTTGTACAATAATTTTATTATTTGGCAGACAAGCTACTGGATTATCTATTATTAAATTTTTTTTAATTTTTTTTAATTATATTGGAGTTAGTATAATGGAAACAAATATAGAAATAAAAAGTGTTGTAGCAATAAATTGATTGTCAAAAAGTATTAGCCAATAGAAAGGTAGTTGTTAAGAAAGTAAGGGGAGTGCCATTTATCATCTGATTTTTTGCTACTAAGAGGTTACCCCCTCTCTCTACCTGATCGTCAAATACTGCAATTTGATTGGCTAAAATTAATAAAATTTTTAAAATTTTTTAAAATTTAACATTAAATAACTTTTGAACCAGTGATCCGTTTTGAATAATTTTACTACCAAAATGTTCATCTCAATGAGACGATTCTAACGAGCCTAAAAGCATCAAAATACAATCACAGGATCCCAAGATCATTATAGATTTGTCTGCTTTAATATATTATTTTCGTATATATTAAAAATTATTATTAGAGATCTTATAAACTTTATATTAAATAACTCTTGAACCAGTGATCTGTTTTGGATGATTTTACTACCAAAATGCTCGTCACAATGAGATAATTCTAATGAATCTAAAATTGTTAAATTCTGATCATAGAATCCAGAGATCATTATAGATTTGTATTATTTTTAATAGATTATATTAAAAACACAAATCTATAACGATCTCTGGATCCTGTGATCAGAATTTAACAATTTTAGGTTCATTAGAATCATCTCATTAAGTTGAGCATTTTGGTAGTAAAATTATCCTAAACAGATCACTGGTTCAAGTGTTATTTAATATTAAAGTTTATAAGATCTTTAATAATAATTTTTAATATATACGAAAATAATATAATTAAAGCATACAAATCTATAATGATCTTGGGATCCTGTAGTTGGATTTTAATAATTTTAGAATTGTTGAAATCATCTCATTAAAATGAACATTTTGGTAGTAAAATCATTCAAAATGGATCACTAGTTCAAAAGTTATTTAATGTTAAAGTTTAAATGGTAAATCGCAGATTAAGAGTCAAAAATGATAATCATTTTATAATAAATTACGGCGAGCATTTAATAGTAAATTTCTATAGTATGTGAATGGGACTTTTCTACATATAAAAGTATTTTTTTACTAAGCAAACCTTTTATAATTTCTAATTAAACTTTGCAAAACCAACTTTTATGAATCTAATGATAGTTAAATTATTCAAATCATGTTAGTATATGATACGATATGAGTATTTATTGATTGTTTACTATAGGGTTTTTTATTATAATTAGAAATGTATAGCATTCCATTTTCATATAAGGCAATTAGTAAATCTTTACCGATTTTTACTATGAAATTTTGACCCTTTAACTGCAGATTATCACTTAATAATTTTAATAATTTTAGCCAATCAAAAGTTATCTGCTATTAGAACCTGATAATTTTTTGACCCTCTCCTTACCCTAAAAATCAGATAATAAATGGCGCTCCTCTAATAGTTATTAGAAAAAAAAAAGTGATGGTTAGAAGGAGGATTTTGAGAAATAGTAGTATTGGAAAATAGTAGTTAGGAAAAAAATTGTCAAGAAAATATTAATATTGAAGAAGTAGTAGTTTCTGGAAAAAGGATATAATAGAAGATGGATATATCAAAAAGAGGCATATGTTAGGGAAGAAAAAATATTATAAAAAAGGTTATATTAGAAAAAAATTTATATTAGAAAAAAATTTATATCAGTAAAGAGAATATGCGTTAGTTGTTTAGTTAATTAGGAAAGTGCTATTTATCAGCTAATTTTTTAAAGGATAGGGAGTAGATCAATTATTAGGTCCTATATATAATATAATATATATAATATATCTGATATATAAATATATATTTATATATAATATCAGATATTATAATGCAGAAAATCAAAGGGTTTAAATAGGCAATTTCCGTAGTTGGGTTACAGATATAATAGCTATTGTAGAACCTTAGACAAAACTATTTAAATTAGACACCAAAAGTGTATATGTAGCTAGTTGACTCTCATCCAAGTATAATTTCTAATAAGTAAACCAAATAAATCATATCCTCAAATATATATATATATATAAAAGACTATATATATAATTTTTAATATTGAATAACTTTTGATCCACTAGACCATTTTTTGATAATTTAACTACCAAAATGTTCTTCTCAGTAAGACAATTCTAACAAGCTCAAATTTATTAAATTCTAATCACAGGATCCCAAGATCAGCAAAAATTTGTATTTTATAATTAAATTGGTGTTTATATACTACAGTTGGACCTCTATAAATGCAACTTCCATAAATGCAATACCTTCTAAATATATATTTTTTCTTTTCCATAAGATGTGATTAGTACTAAATGCATGTTCTATATTTTGTAAATGCACATTCTCTTAAATAATTTTTATATTATACTAACCTCTCTAAATGATCTAGCTAATCAAATTTTAGTATTAAGATAGGTTATACAGCTTTTGGTAAAAGTTATACAAACTTAATAATCTAATTTTTAAAGCAGCAATTTAATTGGCTCTCTCTAAATACAAACCTTCCTAAATGTATATTGTAGACTTGAGAGGTCTAACTGTATATATAATTGTATATAATACAAATCTTTGTTGATCTTGGAATTCTGTAATTAGAATTTAATAATTTTAAGCTCATTACTGAGATGAAGATTTTGATAGTTAAATCATTCAGAATGGACTAGTAGATTAAAAGTTATTTAATATTAAAAAAAATTACTTAGCAATTTTAAAAATTACTATTAAAATTCTACAAAAGTTGAATAATCTTAAGATCTTGTAATTGGATTTTAATGATTTTGAACTTGTTAGAATCTTCTTATTAAGATGACCATTTTGGTAGTTAAATCATCCAAAACAAACTAGTAGATTAAAAGTTATTTAATATTTAATATATATATATTGTAATCCAGTTTTCAATTCAGAATCAGCTGCTCCAGATAAAAATTTTGTAGCAAAATTAGGACTTTAGATGACTTTAGGGTTAGGTTATGGCTAGTATTAGAGGTAGGATTAGGCCAAATTCTAAATTGGGACAAATTTCAAATCTGAGTACAACATATATATATATATTATTAAATTTTAACTAATCAAATATTTAGAAAAATTGTTAAATAGAGGTAGAGAGGTCAGCTACTTAATAAAATCTTAATCAGCTAATAAATAGTCCTCTTTTTAATATAGACAATTAGTTAGTGATTAGTTAACAACTAATGATTAATTATAATCGAACTAGTTAATAATAAATTAGTTAGTTAAGTAAAAATTTTTTAAATCAGTTAGAGAAGTAACAAAAATCAGATAATTTTTTAGAAGAAGGGAGTAAAAAAAAGTGAAATATATATAAAGAATTTGACAATATATATATTAAAGAAGGAGAAGAAGGAGTAGGCCTCTGATAAAAACAATTAGATAATTAATAACACGGCCCTTAGTTGAAAAGTTATCAACTATTTGATTCTTTAACTAGTGATTTGAACCAAAAAAATTTTTCTTAATTGGTTAACTAAACTGAAATATTTGGTGTCAACCAATTCATTTAATTAAGATTTTTCATATTTACTTTTGAAAATTTTTGAATCTTTACTCAAATTTTTGTCTTATCTACTATATTCATTTATTTATTTTTTTTAGACCTTTTTAGGACCTTTGCTTTTTTATAATGTCATTTACATTTTGTCAACTGATTTTCAACTAGTTGTACAAATTAACTAATTAAGTATTTACTCAACCAGTTATCTAAAATTTATTCAATTCAGATCAGTTAACCAATTATACCCAACCGGTTCAAATCACTATTTGGAATACTAATAATATAGTGCTTCTAAAATTTTGGTCAGTAGTAGTTTTTTTTTAATTTACTAAATTACAATAATATATTATTTAATAAAATTTTTATTGTTAATGAATAACTCACCATAAATTGATAGTAGCTATACTAATTAAATATGACAGAAGATTATTATAAAAGTAATCAAATAGACAATTTTCTGCTTTAAATAAAAATTGTACAAATATAATATTAAAATTTTTATAGTTCAATTGTTTAATAATATAAGGAGCTCTATTTATCAGATGATTTTTTGCTATTAAGAAGCTACCCTACCTCATGATTATTTTTCACTATGCGTACTGTGTGCAGCGCACAGAAACAAAAATTTGCGCACATCTTTTTTCAATAGATGTGTAGATACCATACAGAAATAATTGACATTTTATAAATAGTGCGCATAGTTGCAAGCATTTTCTCATATTTTCCATACAGAAAAGTTTATGAATTGTGCGGTATCCGCACAGTAAATTTTAATTGAAAAATTAACACTACCCCTACCTCACCTGATCATAAATACTGCAATTTGATTGGCTAAATTATTAAAATTTTAAAAAATTTTTAAACTTTAAAAGTAGAGTATTTTGTTGGCTTGTATCATATAAATTTGCAGATTTTCTGTTTTTGATTGGCCAAACTGGCAGTTTGGCCAATTAGAAACAGATAATCTGCAAATTTATACATTAACAAGCAACAAAATACCTACTCTTAATATTAAATAACTTTTGAACCAGTACTTCATTTTGAATAATTTTACTACCAAAATGTTCATTTTAGTAAGATAATTTCAATAAGTCTAAAATTATCAAAATCCAATTACAGGATCCTGAGATCATTATAGATTTGTATTGCTTTAATTATATTATTTTTTGTATATAAGGGGACCTTCAGAAATTACACAATATTTTGTTACTAATAAATTTCAAAATTTTATCTCACTCACCTATATCTGATACTCTATTAGCCAATCAAATTTTATATTTTTTAAAATTTATTCTTATGAAATTGATAATAACTATTGCTCTACTAAACCAATTTAGATGATTTAATTTCCAAAATGTTCATCTCACTGAGACAATTCTAACAAGCCAAAATCATTAAAATCTAAATATAGGATCCCAAGATCATTCAACTTTGTGTAATTTTAATAGTAATTTTTTAAAATCACTAAGTAAATTTCTTTAATATTGAATAACTTTTGATTTACTGGCCCATTTGGGATAATTTAACTACCAAAATATTTGTCTCAGTGAGACGATTCTAACAAGCCCAAAATTGCTAAATTCTATTTACAGGATTCCAAGATCAATAAAAATTTTATTGTTTGTCAAACAATATAAATCTTTATCGATCTTGGAATCCTGTAATTAGAATTTAGCAATTTTGGGCTTGTTAGAATTGTCTCACTAAGACGAACATTTTGGTAGTTAAATTATCTAAAACAGGCCAGTGAATCAAAAGTTATTTAATATTAAAGAAATTTACTTAGTGATTCTAAAAAATCACTATTAAAATTACACAAAAGTTGAATGATCTTAGGACCCTGTAATTAGATTTTAACAATTTTGGGCTTGTTAGAATCGCCTCAGCTAGGCAAACATTTTGGTAATTAAATCCTCTAAATTGGTTTAGTAGAACAATAGTTATTAATAATTTTATAATTTTATACATTGGTCAGAATTATAAAAATTTGACTAGAATTATAATTATAACCTAATATTTTCGGAACCCTACCTATCAAAAAATTACATAATTTCTGGAAGTCCCTACTAGTCACTAATTAAATTATATATTTTTTTTCTGACTTAAATAGCACTTTATCAATACTAATTATACTTTTAAGTAGAGGCTCTTTTTCTAATATAGTAATACTCAAGATCTTTTGCAAAATCTATATTTAAATATTGTTTACAAGTTATAACATTGCTTTCAAAAGACAAATTTAGCAAGATTACTATATTATCTACAATATTTCAATTGCATATATTATTGAAACTAAAATTTTATCAAAACATTGTAACAATAATTTATTTATCTATTACTTGGCAAATTCTAAAAGCTTAATAAAAGGTACTTCTATTATAATTCACAATAATTTTAAATTTCATATATATAGTTTCAAGTATATTTATTGCTTTAGATTTGTTTTTTAAAGGCAATAGAGCTTTATATTATATTAGTTTATCTTTTATCTACTGATTTATACAAAAGAGATCAAAACCAGGTTATTAACTAAATTTTACAAGCTCAACAATCTAATTTATACTCTATAATTTTAGAAGATTTTAATATATGATAATACAACTAATAAGTAGTTTTTTTTTTACATATTATAATAGTAGTTTATTAGAGCTTATCTTCTATACAAATAGCTCTGTTATTAATCTAAGCAATTCCTAATATTTTATAGAAATTGGTTGAATACAATTAGCTAACCAAAATATTATATATATCTTTCAAGCACAAACCAAATTCTAGTTATTCTTATTCAAAACAGAACTACTTGCAATTTTAGCTACAATAAGTACAGTTTTTAGAAACTGTACTATTCAAATCTATATAGTTCATAATCAGTTATTTCTAAATATTAAATTTAATTAATATTATACTACTTTCAAACTTTTTAAATATACCTATTGGTCAATTTTAAATACACTATTTAATTTAATTAAATTATATAATCTTTATATTATGTCTAGAGCGAAGCAAAGGACCCTTAGTTTTTTTGCATTATGATACAAAAGTTACATTTTTGATGCATCACATATTAAACATCAAAAATGTAACTTTGCATTTTCTATTGTTTACTTATATGATTTTTTAAACTATTTTTAATTGGTCATGTATACCAATTTATTAAATTGATAATAACTTTTGATTCACTAGTCCGTTTTGGATAATTTAACTACCAAAAATGTTTGTCTCAATGAGATAATTCTAACTAGCTTAAAATCATTAAAATCTAATCACAGAATCCCAATATTATTCAACTTTTGTAAATTTATTTAACATAGAATAAGCCTTAATCCATGAATTATTTAACTACCAAAATGTTTGACTCAGTAAAACAATTTTAACAAGCCCAAAATTGTTAAATTCTAATTAAAGGATTCCAAGATTAATAAAAATTTGTATTGAGAACTCTTCCTGACAATCATCTGAACCAAATTTCCTACAGACAAAAAACAACAAGTTTTTGGTTAGAGAGTTGCAGGTACTTTAAGTACTATAGATCAACACAAGTATACAGTTTTTAAAAAGGTCAACTTTCTTCTGAAGAACTCTTTTCATATATTTGGTATGCAAACCGGAAGCGTTTACACACAAAATAACTGGCAGGAGGTGGAGCCCTTGTGTGTAAAATTTTGGTGGAGACCAAGAATTAGTGTCTTCGTCGACGAAGTGTCTTGTAGTAAAACAATGGGGAATAACCAAAAAATGAGTTTTTATAGCCTTTACATTCATTTAAATTTGTTTCAAGTGGCGTCTCTTGCCTGTTTGGATTTTTCAAAATTTTCGCCAAAAAGTGGGCATCCTAGCTTATGCTCTCCAAAAGATCAGCAGTGTTTACTTCGTCCAAATCGGGAATATGTCACCAGTCTGAAACTGGCACCGTCACGTGGAACTTCGGTCACCAAAACAAACGTTGAAGTAAGGTCTCGGAATTTGGAGGGCCTGGAAAAAATTTCTTTCCATATTAGGCATAGCTTTGTATTATGTACATACAACAATTTGATGAGCTTTGCTTATGCATTGTTGTATAATTTTTATCGTTGTAGTATTGTAGACGTAGTAACTCCTTCATTTTCTATTCTTTTATGTCTTTATTGCTGTTTTCTTGTTTTTGCTTTTGTTTTTTTCTTTTGGTTTTATTGGTAGGTCTTCGTTAAGTAGTTTTTGCACATTTTATATGTTTCCCCTTTCATTTCTTCATTTTATGAGAAGCTCAGGGATGAAGTTTTTTTGAAAGAGTGGAGTTTGAAGTGGTAACTGGGTACCAGCTTATATGCAAAGAATATACTTATGGCAAAAGATCATAGACACCTCTGTTTAACGAACACTAGTGCGACAATCCTACTTGGGCACCATTATGGCAGCCGGGTTGCAGCCTATTATAGTAGTAGATGCTTCTTTTTTTGTAATTTGTTTGTTACGATTAATAATATCTAATAAATAAAACATGATTATCAAAGGGAAAAAAAAAAGATAAAAATTTGTATTGTTAGACAATTATTGGTTTTTGTATATAAAACCAATTTTGATTAAATAACTATCAAATTTTTATTAATTTTGGAATTCTGTAATTGGGATTTAACAATTTTGGGCTTGTTAGAATTGTCTCACTAAAACAAACTTTTTGGTAGTTAATTTTTCAAAACAGGATAGTAGATTAACAGTTATTTAATATTAAATAACTTTACTTAGTGATTTTAAAAATTACTATTAAAATTATTCAAAAGTTGAATAATCATAGGATTCTGTAATTAAATTTTAATAATTTTGCTTTTGTTAGAATTGTCTCATTGAGATGAGCATTTTGGTAGTTAAATCATTCAAAATAAACTAGTGGATTAAAAATTATTATCTTATATAATATAGTAAAAAATAGCAAACTTTTTTAATTATTTTATTTATATAAATATTTAGCTTCAGACAAACAATACTATGCATTTACCTAGTTTTGTATAAAGTAAATGTATATAAAGATATCAACTTTAACAACAAAGCTGACTAACCAGTATACAATTATTATATAGCATTTTATTTAATTTTTAATTTAAACAAAATATATAATCCTCAATATATACTAACTTTAGACAACTATCTAATAGAACTTTCTATTAATCATAGTATTAGAACAATCTGCAGAGCATATATAATCACAAGTGGATATCACAAAACTGCTTTTAGTAATAAAACTCAATTTTGCAACTTATTAACTGGAATATTTTATAGTTATATATTAATAATAACAAAAAATTAGCAATTTTTTTATATAGCTTTTAATTTTCTACTCTAAAATCTTTTAAAATTATATTATTACTAAATATACTTCTTTTTTATATATTCTTTATAAAAAATATTCCTTATACTCTAATATTTGTTATATATGCCAATAGGCAAGCAATGGTTTGTACTGGATTACTTGTTCAAATACTAATCTGTTACTAGACTTTATAAACAATTCTTTAAATCAAATACTTAGTTATAACAAACTAGATATTTCATTACTTAGACTAAAAATCTTCACTTCAAAATTTTAAAACTTAATAGTTTTCAAATTTATTATGTTTTATACAAGTCTTCATACTGTCTTCATTATATTCAACTCTATTAAACCAGTATTAAGCTTTGTTCTACTAGAACTAATAAGGGCCGTGTTATTAATCATCTGATATTTTTATCAAAGGTCTACTTCCTCTCTCTTTTCTTTAATATATATATAGTCAGATTCTTATTTATAATTTCAACTTTTTTTACTCCTTCCCTTTCTAAAAAATCACCTAATTTTTGTCACTCTTCTAAATATATTACAAGAAAGTATTTAATTTTATTTTTAAAACTTGCTAGCTTTTTTACAATTCAACTTTTATTTCACTTAACCAACAAATATACAAAAATCTAAATTCTATACTGTACTTCAAGATTACAATATTAATAAGCAATTTTATAAAATCAAATTATAGATAGCCTCAGAGTTTTTTTGTATTTACTATATAGAATACTAGTATTTCTACTGAATTAAATATCTTATATACCTTTTTAATAGGAGCGAGTCAAAATCCTGACAAACAGAATCCCGACAGGTCATAATCCCGACAAAAAAATCCTGACAATAAAAATCCTGACAATCCCGACAACAAAAAATCATTAAATTTATTTAAGTTAGGTTAGGGTTAGGTGAGTGCCTAGGATAGGGTTAGGGTGAGCTCCTGAGCTAGGGTTTGGTTTAGTTAATTTTATAGTAAAGTTGCTCAAGAAAAGCTTTTTTTGATTGTCGGGATTTTTGATTGTCGGGATTTTTTTGTCGGGATTTTGTTTGTTGGGATTTTGATCCAAACCCCCTTCTAATATATTAACTAATAACCAAATTTAGATAAGCCTTGGCTACTCTAGTTGGTTTAAACTACAGATAAGTACTAAGTTTATTTTTGTTTATTTAGCTATATATCTGAGTTTTTTTAATATTAGATTTAAATTATAAAATTTTTTTTCAACAATAAAAAGTTTTTATTAAATTTAATAAAAATAAGAGCAATATTTTATTATTAAAATTAAAAAAAGTACTACAGTTAGACCTCCATAAATGCAATCTCCATAAATGTGATACTTCTCTAAATGTATAGTTTTTTCTTTTCTATAAGATGCTATTAGTACTAAATGCATATTCTATATTCTGTAAATGCACATTTTCTTAAATAACATTTTATATTATACTAACCTCTCTAAACATATGTAGCTAATTAAATTTTAGTATTTAAGATAGGTTATATAGTTTTGGTAGAAGTTACACAAATTTGACAATCTAATTTTTAAAGCTGCAATTTAATTTGGCTCTCTCTAAATGCAAATCTCTCTAAATGCACATTGTAGGTTTTCCCTACAAGTTGTATTTATGAAGGTTTAACTTTATATTTTATTATAAATAAGCATCTCTTTTTTTAAAATTTTAAACTTAATTATCTTAACAATTAACTAATCAAATTTAATAAAAAAGCTTTTTATTTTAATTTTATAAATTTATAAATTTAAATAAAAAAAGTTTATTAAATTTGATTAAGCTATACAAATTTAATTTTTTGGTTTTCATAACATAAAATTTGAAAAATGATCTGACAATCTGGCTTTTAATTTAGTTTTAAAAAATTTTATATATAAAAAATATATAAAATTTTTCTATAGATATCTATAAAAAAACTACTTGGTTAATAAATATAGTAAAAAAATTTTTTCAAAATTTAGCAAAAATTTGACCTGGCTAAGTTATGAAAACCAACTTATTAAGTTTGTATAGTCTTAATTAATTGTTAAAATATTTAAGTTTAAAAAATTTTAAAAAAAAGTGCTTATTTATAATAGGATATACTGTAGTATATTATATAATACAAGCTTTTTGGGCATAACCAATAGCAAAATACTAACCATTTTATAGAAATTAAAAATAGTACCTAGGGGTTAGTAAAATTACGGGGGGTCAACTTATTATAATATATAACCACTAAAAATAATTCATACTTATTTTGTGTAACATCATAAAAATGCATATTAAAAATTTTTATAACGCTATGTTAAAAAACCTTTGGCTGTATTAACTGATCTCTGATTCAAGACAGGTCATTGCCATATTATATTTGTGTCATCTGGTAGGTTTATACAAAAATTAGACACATTTTGATATTCATGGAAGCTAAATATTACTTTGGTTAAAATCGTCAAATATTAATTTTTAATTTTATTGATCTTTAGCAAACTATACTTATTTTTCACGCTTATATGTGCTCCTAGAGAAAGATGTTTAGAAGAAGAATTGGTGGCAAAAGAAAAATATGATGTTGTCACGTGGGTTCAAGTTTGCGAGCTTGCTCCCACAGGAGAGTATGTGCCAGTTCAAGTCCTTTCACAAAATTCTCTCGATCCAGGCGCATTTTTCTTACGACAAGGTCTTCAATGACGTATCGTTCTAACATTAACACACAATTCTGGTCGACAATTTCCATGGACTTAAGTAACAAAAATGGAAATTGGTCAGGTACGATTACTTGATGAAAAAGGATGATTGTCTGAATCGCCAGTTCAAAATGATATACAGATGAATTTACTGCCAACACAAAATGTTCAATTTAAGCGAGATGGAGCTAGTGTAATTGTAGCTCAAGCATCGTGGGATAGTACACTCCATGATTCCATTTTTTTGAACAGAACAACACATTCTAGTAGTAGAGTTTTATTAGGACTTACATGGTATGTAAAAGCCGAAAAATGTGTAGAACTGATCACCTTCTCCATGGATGTCGCAGTACAAGTCCAAGGTCGTGAGGCTCGACCACCATCAAAATTGATACAATTATTAAATCAATCCAAAGTGTTATGGAAATCTAGTGAGCTATTTCCATTACACTTAAATCTCCAATGACTCGAAAAATTTCAGAACTTTGGCAGCTGAATACAGCAAGCAAATATGTTCATGGGGAAGAGCTTTTGGGAGATTGGAAACCCCGTGGAGTGTCATTAGTCAAAGACTATAAAAAAATTAGTGAAAGTATACGTAAAAAGGAAGCAGTTAATTGTATTAAACAAATCATTGCATTGAAGGGAAATAAAGAATGTGAAAAACACAAAAATCCCAAGGAATTATATAAAAAGATTTTAACACTTTGGAGAAAAAAATGGGGAACAACGAAGGAGGTTAGTTTTAAAAAATTTTTTTTATTTTAACATATATCAAACTAGTTTATTTATAAACTTTTTACTATGTAACAAATCGTTATAAACCAAGAGCCACCACTCTCAGGAGCTATCATGACATAGACTTGTCAAGAAGAAAGAAACCAACTAAATTGGTTGCACAAGTTCGGATGGTAGCAAAAACGTGAGTAACATTTTAGCGTTTTATTATTATTATATTATTTATTTTGATTGCTGATTCTAATACCATTTCCGCTATCATAGCGATATGATAACTAAAAAGGGATATCTATTTACTCCTGAAGATGCTAACAATGATCATTGGGTCAAGAAGTGGTATGTCTTGAGAAGGTATGTTTATTTAATCAATTAACTCAAATTGTCCTTATAAACAGATGCGTTCTAAGTACTCATGAAAATATTTTACGATGTATATATAGACCATTCTTATTCATCTATGAATCACCGAAAGAAACTGAAGAACAAGGTGCTATTAACTTGGCATCAGTTAGAGTTGATTATAATAGAGATTTAGAAGATATACTTCAGGTAAAATTTTTATCAATTATACGTTTTGAATTTTTTTTTCATTTTAACAATTGTTTTTCTACATTGAATATTTTCTTCATTAGCGACAACATGTATTTGCCATATACACCAACAACAATGCATATATTTTGCAAGCATCTTCGAAACAAGATATGATAGACTGGATTTCCAAGGTATCAATTCATAACAGTTTACAGAAATTGATGTCTCCATTTCACGAAGATACCAAGAACATTCTTACTATAATTATGATTATGATAATAGCAAAAAAAAAAAAAATTAGATAACTAATTTACCGCCGATGGAAGATGTTCTTAGGCACATTAGTCCTGTCTAACAATGAATCTCGTTGAATAAATTTAGATTGAGACTCAACTGTAGAATGTATGAAAGGAGGATAAATATGGTTAAATACAAAGAGTTAATAATGAAAATGGATATTTTAAATGCATCTTTATTTTATAAGATTTATAAAAAAATTTTTTTTTTAATTGCCGGTATCATTTGAGAAAAAACGTACATTTTTATAATTTAATCGTTTACAATTCCTGTGAATGCAGCTCCTGCAAACAACAACTCCTGCAGAAGACAACTCCTACAAATGACTCCTGCAAATGACTCCTGCGAACGATGACGTTGAAGTGAAAACTAGCATTACACTTCGTGAGAAAAAGACAAGTAGCGGGCTCAAAGGTAATTTACTATGTACAAAACGATGTGGGTGCGTTCTATATGGTTAATTAAAATTGTTAGCTTCAAGTTATATTTATTTCATCTTACAATAATTGAGTGTAAATATATGATTCATTTTTTTAACAATAAAAGAACAGCTATAAAATTTCTTTATTATTAATTATTTACTTTTGTCTATTTCGAGTTTCAAAAAAAAAGAGATCTTAGTAAACGTGTTATTTTGAAAAAAATTAATAATCAAGACTTTTGGCTAGTCGAACATGATACATATGAATTTTATATGATTTTCATATAAAATGACAATTTTTGTATTACAATTAAACTTGTGTAACATTTGAGTTGGCCCCCCATAATTTTACTAACCCCTAGATAGTACTAAAACATAAGTTAAGAGTAGCTATATTATATAAAAAAAGTAAAAGCTTGCTTGCTAAAGTAGAATAGTTTTTACTTAGACTAGTTATACAATAATCTGTGTTCATCTATTTATTTACTAACCAATTTTAATAATATATTTGCAATAAAGGTATAGCAACTTAGAGAAGTTGGTAAGTTGTCACCAGTGTTGAAAATCTATTTTGAAATTTATGTTCTCATGAGAACATAATTATTTAATTTAATGTTCTCAAAAAATTTTTTATATTCTCAAATAGAAAAAATTTTTTCTTCCTTTCTCTTTTTTTCTTTCTTTTTCTTTCTTTTTTCTCTTTATCTTTTTTCCTTTTTCTTTCTTTCTCTTTACCTTTTTGTTCATACTCACACTCTTTTTCACATTCATTTTCTTATTCTCATTCTCTCTTTTGCACTTATACTTTTATACTTCTTTTAGTTATTTTAATTTTTATTTTTAATTAATATATTTAAAAATTATTAATTATAATAAAAAATATAATTTATTTTAAAAATAAAATTTTGACTTTATATATTTTTTTAGAAAACAATTTACTATTTAAGGCTTTTTATATAATGTTGGAAATACTATCAGCTATTGGGTTGATCTAGCTTGTATTTAGGTTTAAATAAGCTATTAACATTTTTTAAATATTTAAATAAATATATACTAGTATATGATTCTTTTTTATTATAGTGAATATAGTGAATTTATAGATTTAAAAAAATTTTTAATATAAAATTTTAAAACATAGAACTAAAATTTTAAATCATAATAACTAAAGATTTGTTAAGTAATTTTTTTGTAATAATTTATATTATTATTATAGTAATTTTTCTTTTTAAAAATTTATATTAAATATTAATATATATAATTAATTATATCATAGTATTAAATATAGGAAAAATCTAGAAAGTGCACCTGTGTATTTTGTGCCCCCTAATGTACTAATAATTAATTTCGTGTAAAGTTAGGGTTAGAATAAGGTTAGGATTAGAGTTAGGATCAAAATTAGTAAAGAATCGCGAGAGGATCATTTTTTGTTAGAAGTGCAACAGGGGTTACCCTAGTAAAATTTTGAGATATCAAAATAAAGGGCACAAAGTGCACGGGGCACTGACTAGTCCTGTTCTTAAATATATATCAAAGATTTATAACAAAGTTTATATTGCACCAATATATAAACCAATAAACTATATTATCCAAAATTTTCTGTAATTCAAGAACAACTAATTTGTTCTCTATTTAAACTAACTAACAATTAAATATTTATGAACTTAATTATTTTAAACTACTATATTAATAATAAAAATAAATTTTAATTATTTTAAACTGCTATATTAATAAAAATAATTTTTTATTACTTTATATATTTACATAGAGAACATATTTTTCAAACTTGATGTTCTTAAAAAAAATTTAATAGAAAACATTTTAAATTTTGTAAATGTTCTCAAATTAAAAGTGATGTTCTCATAAGAACATGAGAACATAAGATTTCCAATACTGGTTGTCACTCTAAGTGGCAGGTTTAGAGTTCAAATTCTACTGGTGATGTTTTGAAAAAAATTGACCTGTGTTCTGGTAACTGCTTCTTATTGATTGGTTGGGTATATTACCTATAGCCTTAGTATACCATTTTGAATAGAGCTTTCAGGCGTAGTTGTATATCATTACACAGACAAATCCAAGGAACTGGAGAAACAAAACCCATTTGGCAAGCCCCGAGTAAGGAGGTAGTAAAGATCTTTGATGGTGCTACCAAAACCAGAGTATTAGAAACCAGAGCTAGAGAATAGGACAACTATACCTAAAGGACAAGGTCCACCAACCTGGCTGCCGGAGTTGTACCAGAGAAAAAGAACCTATGCTATAGAAGTAGGTACCAGAGAAGAAAAACCATAAAGCACCTAATGCTAGATAGATCAACCCTTCCAGACCAACTGAATTGAAAGTCTGAGAGGTATTAGAGAAGGACTAGTAGGAAGGTAATAGTGGGTACCTGAATTAGAGTGAACCTTACAAGAACAGAAGTAGGCAATCGTAGCAGTTGCAGAGTATCCTCCTAACTACAAGTTGTTTATCTTGGTAAATGCGTAAGTTACCGAAGCATAGATAATACCTGTGTGGGACAGGGAATGCTCTACCAAGTATCCTACAAGAATAAAGTAGTCCTAAGAGAATATTCATTAGTATTCGAAACTAACTTTGACTAATTAATGTATCGGAGAGCTGTACCAGTGATACAAGTAGGATTGGCAAGAGGAACTTGGACCAAAAAGTTTAAATAGGCAATCCCTTAGTTGGGTTGCAGATATGGTAGCTAGTATAGAATCTTCGCCCGGACTACTTAAATTAGACCAAAAGTTATATGTATGGCTAGTTGTATCCTTATTCATTTAACAAATATCAGGGTGTTCAAAGAGGTTCCTTGATCCACAAACTTGAATAAACCAACCTATCACTCTTAGCAGAAACTTTGACATATAAAAAAAATAAATAAATAAATATATTTGCAATAATATATAACAAAAGTTGTTAAGTAAAGTATTGTACAAGTAACTTTTGCTAGTATATCAATAATTTCAAAAATCAAAATTTAGAGAGTAACTATTATATAAAATTACAATTATCTAAACAAGATTTTTATACTTTCTGGAAGTATAGAACCTATAATATAAAAAAATAAAAAATATATAGTCAGACTTCTCTAAATGCATAGCGTCAGAACCATAGTAAAAATTTTTAAAAACATGCATTTAAAGAGGTTATGCATTTAGAGAGGTAAAATTCTATAAGTATTATATTAAGTTTGGCCAAAAAAAGGTATGCATTTAGGGTGATTTTACTTAGATATGCATTTAGGGAGGTTGCATTTAGGGAGGTCTGACTGTAGTAAGTTAGTCAAATAACAAAATAAGAAGTAGTACCAAAAATCCAAGTTGTGCTAAAATAAAATATAAAAAATTTTAGTAAATTTAGATTATAAATAGTAAATTTGTCTAAATCTATAGTACTTATATTGTAATATATTATATAATATATACAAACACATATATAACAAAAATCTTTAAAGCATATTTTTATTTTACAAAAAAAAATAATAATTTATTGTTATAGCAATATATTACTAATCTAATTAACCAATTAAAATACAAAATCAGATATAATATAAAATTTAAATAATTGTAATTATTTTTAAAATTTGGCTATAATATAAAATTAAAAATTTAATGGGTGTAGTAACATAGAGAAGCTGTTTGGTTGTTACTTCCTAAGCAACAGATTTAAGGTTCAAATCCTACTGAAGATGAATTGAAAAATAGGTCTGTATTATCCCTTCGTGTGTTAAGGAGTTGCAGGCAAATTTGCCTGCAAAAAGTAATATAAAATTTTAAAAAAATTTTTTTATAAAACTTTATTTAATTTTTTAATATAGTATTCTTTTAGATTTGTATTTTGTTTTTGAATAATAAATTTTTATAAATAACTATATTTTATATAAATTTATACAAAGTTAAAATTATTTATTGTTATAAAATTGAGAAAATAATTTAAGTTTTAAATTTTAAAAAATTTTTTAAATAAATTTAGTCCCCCAAATTATCATTATAATTTTTATTCTAAGTTTACTAAATATAAAAAAATTACTATTTTTCAAATAAAAATTGGTTAAAGTTGGTTTAATGTATTATATTTATGTATATTAAAATTATTATCATATTAAAAACCTTAAATATTGAATAACTTTTGATCTACTAATCCGTTTTGGATGATTTAACTACCAAAATAATCGTCTCAGTGAGATGATTCTAATAAATCCAAAATTGTTAAAATTCAATAACAGATTCTAAGATCAATAAAGATTTGTAACATAAATAAACCATCATCAATCTTAGAATCCTGTAATCAAATTTTAGCAATTTTAGGTTCATTAGAATCGTCTCATTTAGATGATCATTTTGGTAGTTAAATCATCCAAAACGGTTCAATAGATCAAAAGTTATTTACTGATATAATTTTATATATAGGTGAAAATATAATTTTTAGTTAGTAAAAATTTTTAATATGACAAATTTAAAATTAATATTTTCCAAAGTATTGTATAAAGCTAACTGAATTATTTTAAATATTTTTTAGGGGCTCTTTTATATCTACTTTTTTAGCAATTATGCAAAAAATAAATTTTGTAGGCAAATTTGCTTGCATAACACACGAAGGGATAGTAACATTTGTTCATCAATTGGTCGGGTATTGTAACTTTGGTACCACTATTTTGAATGTGAGCATTGGCACAGGACCCCGAAATATATATAGATAGGTCAGGTATGAGTTTGCTTATTTTTGAGGTTTTTTATGCAGATATTTTCTATTTATAGTAACTTTTTTGCTTATTTTGAAGTTTTTTTCTGCAGATCTTTCCTTTTTTAGGGGTCATTTAAAGCGTTGTGCAATCACGTGATATAAGGCCAATCAAATTGTTTGTTTTGATCGATACGGATCAGCCCGACGAAGAAAAAAAGAAGAAAAAAAGCAAGAAAACGAAGAATACAAGAAAACTAATGCTTAAACCTATATTGATGCACTAATAAAAAATGTCGGGAAGGTGATTTTACATATAAAACATGCTCTAACCCTAACCCCGAACTAACCCTTACCCTAACTTTAACTAAATAGTCAAAACATATGATGCACAACGCTTTAAACGTTCCCCTTTTTTAGTAATTCTATAATTAACCTGACCTATCTATGTATATTTCGGGGTTCTATTGACACAGTCATGTAAGATTATACAGACAAATCCAAGGGACTGGAACAATTGAAACCTGTTTGGCAAGTCCCAAGCAAGATAGTAAGAAAGATCTTTTAACGGTACTACAGAAGACCAGAATTTCGACTAAAAACTGAAAAACCAGATAGAAAAAACCCTATAGCAAAAGGGGGTACCAACCTGGCCAGCAGAATCGTACTGGAAGAAAAGAACCTATGTTTCAGAATTAGGTACCAAGAAAAGAGTATCTATCAGGCATATAAAGCCGGCCCAACCAATCCTTCTAGGCTAACTGGTTTGGTAGTTTGTGAGGAATTGGTATAAAGTTGAAAGAAAGATCAAATGTAAGTATTGTGATCAAAATGAACCTTGCAAGGGCAGACAGAATTCACTAACCAGTGAGAGGTAGAAGACTGGTAGAAGTATGGAGCTGTATATGTGTCAAGGCCTAACGGGCTTTAGGTATACTTATATGAGAGTTCTTGAATAGGACCCCGAAATATACATAGATAGGTCAGGTATGAGTTTGCTTATTTTTGAGGTTTTTCTACAGATCTTTCTATTTATAGTAAATTTTTTGCTTATTTTTGAAGTTTTTTCTGCAGATTTTTGCTTTTTTAGTAACCCTATAATTAACCTGACCTATCTATGTATATTTTGAGAACCTCTTTAAATATTAAGAAGTGCTAAAACTACTAATATAGGATAGCTAGTACAAGTGTATGTAGTGGTTACAGGGCCCCTATGCTTTATGATGCCATCCAACTCTATGGGGCATCCATAAATAATGTTATGTACCCCCTCATAGTGTGCTGGACCCCCTTTACATATAAAAAAAATTTTCAAAATCCGTATATTTATATATAAAATTTTACAAAAACTTGAATATATCGTGACACAGTAATTGGATTTGGATAATTTAGGTACCATTCGATTCGTCTTAGTGAGACGAATTCAATAATACCAAAATCATTTCATTTGGATTACTGGATCAATAGGTATTCGCAAAAAACCATTGATTTTTTAGTAATTTTATAAAAAAACATAATAACCAATAGTATTTGGCCAATAAAATTTGATCCAGTAATCCAAATTAAATGAAATTGGTACCATTCGACTCATCTCACCGAGACAAATTGAATGGTACCAAGATCATTAAATTTGGACCATTGTTTAATTTTTAGCCAATTTTTTCTAAAAAAATTACGTTATATTTTTTTAACCTCCCTACTTATTGAGAAAAACATTATCGTTCGTCCAACCCCCCTCTTGTATAACGTTATTTATGGATGCCCCTATCTGGCACTAGAAGCATTTGCGAAATGCAGGAACCCGGCTAGTTGCAGTAGCATGCAGGCTTGAGATACTTACTCAATATGGTAGATGCAACTGCATGGCTTGAGATACAAACTCTCAAGAAGTACACTAGTAGAGAACCTCAAGTATACCAATCTGAAAGCATAAAGCGCCTACTTGGCAACATTATATCAAATTGGAAGGGCTGATACTAGGTAGTGTGGGTAAAGTGGTGACCATGTGAATACCAATTGTTGGTTAAAGAGGTATGTACAAAGCCAGGTTAGTTATATAAATAGGAATATGGAAGGCTCTGATAGGTTTAGATTATGGATAAAATAGTCCAAATTATAGTACTTAATAGATAGTATAGAAAGATTGTACAACAATGTTGTAAGAATCAATATATATTAAGACCAGAGGTAATAACCTCACCTTAATAATAAAAAAAAATAAATAAATAAAATTGAAAATTTATTAATTTACATATAGTGTTTATAAATAGATATGATTTATTAATTTACAAATTTGTATAATATATCAATCAAATGATTTTTATAAATAAAAAAGTAAACTCTTATCTTGCTTATAGTTAGGATAAGGGTGGGTTTGGGATTGTATTGAGATTATTTGTACCAAAATTTTTCAAGAAATTTTTTATTAAAAGCCAAAAAGTGATTTTATAATCAATATCAGTTAGTTTTTATATTATCTGTATACATATACTTCATGTACAATTAAAACCTTTTGTTAATTTACTCTAATTCTAACATAATTTTTATTCTAATTCTAAACCAAAAAATTAATTTATTGTTTTAATTTTACTTTAAAATAAACTTTAAATTATTAAAATTTTATTAATATACAGTAAGATATAGCATTTTTTTTTAAACTTAAGTAGTCATGCTAATACTTTATTAAAATTCTTGTATTTATGTTATGTATCTACATAGATTTACTTAATACTCAAGTTTAGCATTACCCTGACTACCCAAATAGTACCTAAGTACAATCTGCTGTACTACTTCAATACAAAAACTCTATTATGAAATAGATAGCTTGTTTGATTACTTAAAGTTCATAATAAAAGAGTCTTTTTCTTCTATAGTGAGCTTCAATATATCTTCCTTCTTCTTTCTTCTTCTATACTTCTTACTCTTCTATTTTTACGCATTTTGTTAAAATTACTAACTTCTTCTTAATCTTTCTTACCTAGCCTCTAGAACAAGAAGCATTTAGATCCAAACCCATATAAGCAAAAAGTATTTTAGAAAATAAGGAAAATAAAAAAAGGATAGTAACACTATAAAACCTATATGATATTCAAAAGCGAACAAATAAAATAAAAGCAGATAAAAAAAAAACAAAAAAAAAGAAAACAAATTGATATTGTTTATAAGAACTAATTTAAAAATTATATAAACTGCATAAAGTGTTCAACTTTATAGAAAAAAAACAAAAAAAAAGACAAACTATGTCTAAATATTAGAATATAATAAAAGAAATTTTATTTTGGCTTTATCTCCAATAATCTTCTGTGTTCATATTCATGTATCATTCATTTTTATTTCAGACAAACCAAAACATACTCATAACTTGATTCCAATTTGATAGGCGTTATTCCAATTAGGAAGAAGTAAACACTAGCAGTGTTGTTACTAGTCTTAAGTCCAATAAAAAATCACTAGCCCTAGCCGTCATGTCCAATTGGACATATGGCTAATTGACAAATGGCTAATTAACCTTAGTTGTTGTCCACATGTCCAATTGACCAATTAGCCATATGTCCAATTGGACATAAAGGCTAGGGCTAATTGGACATATATATCTTGTTCAATAAATATCTTTATAATTAATAATATATATATATTTGTAATAAAATACTTTGCACAGACTATTTAAAATATATAATTTTTATATAAACTTGTGAAAATAAGCTTTGAAAAAAGCACAAACTATTTTTAAGATTATATAATCAACTATTAGAGTCTAAATCAAGAACATTTGGCTTATAATTATTAATATCAAATTGTTATTATATATACAGATCAACTCTTTTTAATCCAAACACTATTAAATTCTTTTTAAACCAAACAAATTCTTCTAGAACATTTGTAAATTTATTATAAAGTTCAAATTAGCTAATAATAACTCTTTGAGAACCAAATCTAAAAAAATTTTTACATATAAAAATCTTTAAAGACATTATTAATAGAATAGAAAAAGTTAACTGTATATATATCCTATTAACAAAATATATAAATAATAATATAGTAAAAATCGTTTAATAAAAAGAAATAGTATTTAGAATATGTTATTTATAAAACAACCCTTGTTTCTTGTGGTTATATAGTTTAGTTGTATACCTCTGTAGAATTAGTTAGATAGTAACATAGAAGTAGAATAGAAAATAAACAATTTAATTAATAATGTGTATATAATATTAGTTATTATACATAAAAATAAATAATTTTGAATAAGTTAAAAGAAGTTTATATTATATAACTTGATAATTATAAAATAATTAATTTGCAGTCAATTTTGTATATATAAAAATAGAAAATAAAAGTAATCATTCTTTTTTCACTCAAAATATACATATTAGTAAAAGTTGAAAGTAATATTTTTATATATAAGTATTTGTTTTTGGCTTATAGCACATATACCAGAAACAGAGTAATATGTAATATTATAAAGTATATACTAGAAACAAAATAATATTTAATGTAGCAGATTAAAATAAAATTATAATATAAAATCTTAAAAATTAAATTTTTTTGGGATACATTTTTTAGGATTAGAGTTCATTTTAAAGTAAAGTTATAATAAACAAGTATTTGTTGGTTTTAGAAGGTTAGAAGTTAAGTAGAAAATATAAATTTTATTTTAAATTATGATCTGTAAAATATAATATTTCAAGGTATACAATGCATTAAATATAATAAAACTTAAATTCTGTATTTAAACTTTATATTATATAGCTACAATACTAATGAAATTTTAAAGCAATATTGTATTTAAATAAGCCATATATATTAATAACTTTAAAAACTCTTCAATTAAGTATTTTCAGAAGCTTTTTTATTTAATTAACTAAATATTATCAAATAATATACTAATTAATTTCTCATTTAAATTTTTATTATATTGATTTAAGTTTCTTTTAAGTACATAAATTAATATATTAGAGCTCGATTTTTAATTAATAAAAAAAAGTTTTAACTAGAAAGTAGATTTATTATTGTGATAGACTTGTCTACTTGATTCAAATTTTATTATCTGAATTTATATAATAAATTATTAGCAAGAATTGCTTTAATTAATTATAGTATTTATATATTTTTAATATCTTTTTTAGTATTATATTACTAGAGTTAGCATTTTTTTACTTAAGGCCAATTGGACTTATAAAGTCCAATCCAAATTTATTAGCCTTTTTAGCCTTATGTTCAATTAGCCCTGTCCAATTGGACGTGTCCAATTGGACATGTCCAATAACAACACTGAACACTACTACTGCCAATTTTTGAAAGGAATAAGCTAGATTCCCTACTTTTTGATGAAATTTTAAAAAGTTTAAAAAGTTCATGAAAAAATAGTGTTGATACCAGCTTTGTAAGAACTGTAAGAGTATATGTTTTATAAAATAGTATGTACAACCAAAGTTTACTTTTACTAATACTTCTGTATCTTTGACAAAAACTCTAGAGTTTTTATGCTCTACTATATTTTTGATAGTACTAGTCTTCTACCAGTGAGTCAAACTCAAAAGGAGAAATCTTTTTCAGCTCTTTTTTAGTTATCTCAACATCTTATCTGGAATTCTTGTTCCTAGTTGCTACCAGATAAAGTTTTTATATGAGTATACTAATTGTAAAATTTTCATAGATCAGTGTTTATGAAAAAGTTGGTATGAGGGATCGTTGGAAAGAGTTATATATAGCATTATAATAGAGTACTTATTTTATATTTTATTATATATAAATATATATTATTATTAATTATTATCAATCAGACAAGAAATTATATAGTATTGTGGTGTAGTCTATATATATAAAGATAAAATAAGGATAACTATATAATTTTGATATTTGAAACCTGAAGTTAAAATATTTCCACTTAGAACCTGAAATTTTTTTAATAAGTTTTTTGAATCTTTGATACAAAATACACCTACTATGTAATTTTTACTTGCACATTCATTTAAAAAATTCTAAGCTGCTCAAGATAGTTCCTTTTTGAATTTTTATGGCAGCCGCATATTATTGAGACTGATTTGCGATAACTGATTTATTACACGGATCTTAACACCCATGACTATTTTTACAGGAATTTTCACGGCCATTTTTCATATTTTTCATGGCAAAATAAGTTTTTTTTTAAAGATCACCTTCTTGTATACATTCTTTATAGGTAATTTACAAACAAAAATTTCTTATTAAATTTCCCTAACACGTGTGCAGTCTAAAAAAGAAAGTCTGGCATAAAAATATTTGCCGTGAAAATATCAAACCATGAAAAATATCAGTAAAAAAGTCGGGTGAACAATTAAGAGATCATGTGCCGCAGAACGGCACGTGTAGCCAATCATTTGTCAAATTACTTTATTCGCCAATTTGCCAATAATGGTGTTATCTCGGCTGAATTTTTAATAAACAGCCGATAATTATACTTACATCGTAACACATGAAAAAAAATATCAAGAAGAAATGATTATATGTATGAGTTTGCCGGATAATATTTAACAAAAATTTTTATATAAATTTAGATGTTTTGGTACTATTAGAAATTTTAACATTATTTAGAATTTAGATATAGAATTTTGCTAAATATCAAAAGTCAAAATATTTCTACATAGCTTAAACAATTTCGACTGATTATATTAGCTTCTAGTTACATTATAATTTATTAAATGACTAACACTTTGAAGTTTAACCCAAATTAATTTCTAAAAAAAAACTTTGCGAATTCTAATAATTAGACGTATTATTGTGCTATTATTATATTTAAATTTATTATAAATAATTTGATTGGCCAAATCAAAAGTAATAAAAGTGTAACCTATATGCAGTCCTACAAACCGGGATATTTTTCGGAGCATAAAAGTTGTTTTTTTCTGATTGACCAACCAAAATTCGTAATTTGCGCACACACACCTCTACCTTATCAATGTATGGTATATATATATTTCTATATATTTCATATATACACAGTATGATTACATTATGGCATGCCAAATGACATGCATACGACATGCTGATGTCAATTTTTAACCGTATATCTGTATACAGTATATATAAATATTATACTTAAACCTCTTTACAATATTACCAATCTACTTACCAAATATACCAATGAAGTAATTACTAATCTCTCAAAAATTCTATCCAGTTATTCGTTTCAAATAATATTACCAATCTGATACTGTTATATAAATTTGATCATTTCTTAATATATATATATCCAAGAATATTTATGTCTTTCTATAACACAGTATATATTAACAATTCAGTACAGTCATATATAATGTAGGATTACACAAATGAACAATGCGCCAACGCCAGTAATTTACATAATGGGATCAAAAATCATGAGACAGCTTGGGAATTAGTTCGATCAGAATGGCGATACGTAAAAGCCCATGATCGATAATAATAGTACAAAATTGTAGTATAAGTGGAAAACTCCAGAAAGAATATTTATTATTAATTTATTATATAGTAAAGTTGTCCTTGTTTACTGGAAGATAAATCCTTTGGATCATGACCAACCTACAAAGGTCATTCACCTGGGTACAATGAAGTCATGTAACGAGTTTGATATTAGTTACAGTTCGTTGAAATTTCCCAAAAAGTTGATAAGTTATTCATAATAAAGTATATTTTATATATTATTTAATTTATACAGTAAAAACAAATATGTCACCGTATAACAGTATAATTATAAATTTTTGTCAGCTATAAGTAATGTCAAACTTGATTAGATTAGATCAAATTAATAATCAATCATAACACTAAACACGTTTCATCCATCCTATGAAACATTTAAGGTCATGAGCCCAAACATAATTATTTGGTCTGTATGCATTTTATTAGATTTATCTCAAGGAGATAAATGAGAAAAATAAAGAATTTGCATTAATGAGATTTGTATTACTAACTTTTATTACTGACAGTAGTCACAAGACGTGTTTGAGGAACGTTTCATTAAATACATTAAATGTCCACATTATCAAAATTCATTAAAAAAAATAAAATCTAATGTTATTCTATATATAACCAAATCTAGATATCGGAAATAAATTATGATGTAATTTATGCAGAATAATAATGCAGTAATGATTTGTGGGAAAGAAATAACCCTGCATTTTGTTTATGTTTAATGTCAAATAAGTTGTCACGTTATTCAGCTGTTTTTCGTTATATAAAACATGTCCTATCCTCAGCTCCAAAAATCAGATTTTTCCTTGAACTTTTTAATTCAATAATAATTCAATAATAATTTTTTAACAGGTAATTATTTTTTTCAATTTTTAAAATTGGATAGTATCATATTACAGTACTTTCGTGGTTTAGTAAAAAAATTAAATAAAAATAAAATATAATGGAATATCAGATGATTTCGAAAAACCCTATAATGAGGGTTAAAGAGGTTAGGAAATGGTTAAGAAAGTTTAAAGCTGTGGTAAGACTTAACCGTCTAACATGATATAGAAAGACTAATACTGTAAATGATGATAATATTCATTTTTTTTAAACAATTACTTGTATCAATGCAATTATATCTTCTTATACTTTCACTAACATCATTAACTATATGACAGGTTTACATTTTGACAATCTTTATAAACGAAAAAAAGTAGTTGACAAAAATGACCAGTAAATATTAGTTTATTTCATGTGATTTCTTGTTTTCTTGTTTTCGAGTATATCATATATATCTAATCCCTTCTTAATAATAGCTGCCGTTGTCATGAGCCCAAGTTCATACACTACAACCTTAAACATGCCCACCATAGTCAATCTCAATCAGAGTTATGAATATTTTTCTGTAAATGAACCAATATTCAAGTCATCAGAAAACGGAAACAATTTCATAGACCGTCCGACTCCAAAAATTGTGCAAGTCGATTCAGTCTCATCATCGAATTCTGATTCGATCATTTGTCCACAATGTTTTACACCTCAATCTATTTTTCACGTAACTGAAGATGCATATCAAGGACGATCAAAGGAATTTTACGTTTGTATGTCACATGGTGATAGTGGATGTGGGTGGCAAGGCTACAAACAACCGAATGATGACGATACTAAGAAACTCATAAAAGATAAAATCGGATATATACCTTTACGATTAAATTAGATCATGTTAATATTGTTTATATAATCTATATATATTCTGTATAATATTTGAACTTTTTTTTTCATTCATTTGCTATACTCCGTTATATATACATATATATTTAACTTATATTTATATTTATATGTACACATTTATATTTATATGTTTATATATATATATTTGGTATATGTATATATATATTGAATAAAATAAAATAAATAAAAAAATATATATATATAAACGTTAAAATGACTTTTTTTTCGTGTCAGTTAGATGTGTACGTGTTAAAATACAGTCAAACTTTCTCTAAACCCAATCCTTGTAGTTTATTGGAAAATAGCTTCAAAAAGGGTTCAATTTATAAATGTGTTTAATGTTTAATCCGAACTATAATAATAAATTTTAAAATTTTAAATTCTGTTTAGATAGAGTTTACTAAGTGTTCAGTTTTTCCAGACTTAGTTGACTGTACCAGGAAAATAATAAAAATTTTAATTCGAATAAAAAAGGTCGTTTTATCCATATTTCCCTTCTATCTAATAGATTTTAGAATGCCATGTTGCTGTTAAATTTAATCATTGATGGTACTTGTTTCTACTTAAATTTACTTGATTACTTACTTTGATGTCATTATGTAATCTAAAATAGTTGACTTCCATTCTCTTAATATATGTATTAATTAGAGCTTACGGATTCCACAATATTTGAATAATTTAGATCGGCAAAAATCTATTCGAACATTTACCGAAACATTATTCGAATAACATATTCAGTCAGACCTCTCTAAATGCATAGCCGAGTGTTTATAAAAAACCATGCATTTAGAGAGGTGAAAATCTATATGTAAACATATGAGTTGGGACCATACATTTAGAGAGGTTATTTATTAACACACTTTATTACAGTATTAACTAAAAAACTCGTTCATAATTGTGAAACGCAAATTTCCAGAATTTACTTAAAAAAGGTTACTTCTCGTATTACGAAATTGATCGCGTTTTATCTGTTATATAGACTATTCTCGTCTTATTGCTCTTCAACCTGGTAGAGCTCAGGTAGAGCTCAGGTATGAAACGAAATACTTAACGAGACTTAGTTATTTTTTGATCTTTTTAATTTTTTACTTTCGGATTTTTTACCGCTTAGATGAATCGATAATCGCTAAAATTAAAGACCTGCTATCTGCTATATTTTGTGTTTCGCTAAGCCAATCATTTACCGCTAAATTTAATCTATTAATGAGATTGATTTTCCGGTATTTTTACCGCTCTGAAGGCTATATCGTTAAATAATAAAGCTTTTTTTTTTTTTTTACTACCTTAACATTAATAAACCATTTTTCCCTTTAACTTGTATACAAAAAAAAATCGGTTTATTACTTCAAAAGAACGATTATATATTAAAAAATTCCCTCGTACGTATATATCAACTTTACTATGATCTCGCTAAATAAATATCACTATCAACATGAATATAAAAGCAATCCAAATAGCTTAATATTAATGAGGATCCTCTTTATTAAGAAAACCACCTTGAAACTCTATTTAATTATTGATGCAAATCCAATAAAATCATCTCTGTGCAGATTTCACTTATATAATTATTATACGACAGGGTGTAACCCTCATGGGCAGACATTCGTATGATTGGTTAATTTTTGTAGATCTACCCGTGATTTCCCGTGATCATTAACCAATCAAAATACATAATTTTTAATTATACTACAGTACTAGAAAACGAAAAAAACCTCGCGAAACTTACAAACTAATAAATATACGCAAAAGAATTTATTATTTAGTTTTAGAGAAAGAGAATAGATAGGTACATGTAAAGTGGGTAAATGTGATATTTATTACTAATAAACCCAAACTCATTAAAGAATCTATACAAGAATATAAACCAAAATTTAACTATTAATTAACGGCTAACAAATCCAAACACACTACAAGAACGGACAAATTTAAGCATTAAGCCCGGAGCTTCTACTACTAAGAGCCTGTACCTATTCAAATTAAACAGTTGTAAATAAAAGTTTATTTAAATCTAACGTAATAAAATAGGTTTATACGAAAAACGTCTCCAGTTACCTTCACTCTACTGCATAATTTCACACGCCCAATAGACGGCGATATATTTTGTCTTCTAAGTAAAGTTTACAAGAAGTAAGATCTTTTTGAGATTCTTTTGCACGGTGAATATTAACGTTCGTTTAAAGCTTGGGAGTGGCTTTTGTGGTGATTTTTTATTAGTGAAACGTTACATTATCAAAAAGTACTTTAAAGTGTATAAATAAGTTACCCGGTAGTTACCCGGGCAATTGATTTACATTAGCCAATCAAACGAATGTCTGACCATGAGTGTAACCCCATTTTACTTATTTGCGCAAGTAATACAAACCAAAAAAGGAAATCCGATTTTGTAAATAAATTAAGTGCATGAGATAAAAATTTAGGTTTAGGGTTAACGTTAGAGGCTATAAGGTTAGAGTGATGCTTCATATAAGTAAAATTTCATTCCCGTCATTTTTAATTAGTGCTCCAAGATCGATTTAAACATTAGTTTTTGCGTATTTTCGCTTTTTTCTTCTTTTACGCGTGTTCGAATTCTTCGTCGGGCTGATCCGGAATAGTCAAAATTTGCACTCTCCAATTGGCTATTTCCTCTCCAGAAGCTTGTATTACCCGCACAAATAAGTGGATGAGGTGTAACCCGCGCAGCTAGCTAGTAAAACCCGCTATGCAGATCACATGAGGGTGAAATCTGCGTTAACATATAAAATCACACTATGCTAACGCCAAACCCTATGATCAAAGCGGGTTTTACTAGCTAGCTGCGCAGGTTTCACCCTGACATATTATAATTTGTAAACGGAATTGATTTTAACCTTAATTTAATAGGAAATTCTGAATCCACTTAATTTTCGTTTCCATATATACAGTGCATATTTACAGTATAATTGACCTAATTAACGTAATAACTAACACAAGACTGGATTTGCGCGACGCTTTACCTTGTTATTTTATATAATAGCTATATATTATAGTATATATATATATATAGTTATTACCGGTATGTGTGAAACAGTCAATGATTGAATTTTCACATGATGAATAATGAAAATTATTCGAATAAAGTTTGTTTATTTGAAACTTGGTAAATCCCAGCTTCGTATTTAAAAAAAAAAAAAAATTTGCCCTAAAAAGTTTATCATAGAAATGTTAATATTTATATGAAATTGTATTTTAAAATTGTCTTTATTTAAAATGTTATCATGACAATAATATTGTAAGGGTCTGTCAAATATAGTGTACATAATTGTTTCCGTATTTCCCACCGTTGGTTCACATGCATTGATTGCTATTTTCTTGTTTATATATACATATATATTGTAAATTATATACCTTATTACCTTTATACAAATTATAATTTAACAAATTACAATATCTATATAGCTATAATTATTACTATTTTTAAAATGATTGATACTAATATAAAGAGTATACAAAATATTAAAAAATTTTTTAATATTTATTATTTTAAATATACAGTCAATCTCTCTAAATGCATAACCAAAGAGTTTATAAAAAGCCATGTATTTAGAAAGATATGCATTTAGAAAATAAAATATATAAGTAATATATGAGTTGGAACCAAACCAACCATACATTTAAAGTGTTATATATTTAGAAAGGTTGTATTTAGAGAGATTTGACTATAATAATAAAAAAAATTTAAGTTAATATATTTTAATAATACTTAATATTGCTATTGCTATATCTTAAAAATTAATTAAATAATTAGAATCAGATATTTAAAATTTGTATTTAGTTTATAGTTATATAATAATAATCACTTATATTAAATGTTATAGCTGATGCTAAAGTTGGCTAATGATAAAGTTTTGGGGTCTTGAATTGAAACTATAAGCCCTGCTAAAATCTGCTATACTTTATAAATATGAAATCTATACCCAAACCCTACCCTAAACCTATAAGACAAAAACAAAAAAATATTCAAAAAAAATTTTAAAATTTTATATTAAAATAGATCAAAACTTCAGCATTAGCCTACTTCAACATCAGCTGTAATATTAAATAATAATTAAAATTTTAAATAGAACATCTCAATATTTACTTGCTAAATTCAATTAAATATTTTTTTATTTAAATTTTTAAATTTATAAATCTCAAAAAATTTTATCAAATTTAGTCCAGTAGTTGTTAAGATATTTTTATTCAAAGTTTAAAAAAAGTTTGTTTTAGCTTCTATTTTAATAGGTACTGTATTATTTTTTTAAATTTTGAGTAAAGCTATTTTAACAGTAACAGGTGTGCCATTTAGGGGGCATCCATAAATAACGTTATATACCCCCTCATAGCAGCATTTGACCCCCCCCTCTACTATATAAAAAAATTTTTCAAAATCCGTATGTTTATATATAAAATTTTACAAAAACTTGAATATATTGTGACACAGTAATCCGATTNCTCTACTATATAAAAAAATTTTTCAAAATCCGTATGTTTATATATAAAATTTTACAAAAACTTGAATATATTGTGACACAGTAATCCGATTTGGATAATTTGGGTACCATTCGATTCATCTCAGTGAGACAAATCCATTGATACCAAAATCATTTCATTTGGATCACTGGATCAATAGTTATTCACAAAAAAACTATTGATTTTATAGTCATTTTATAAGAAAACATAATAACCAATAGTATTTGGCCAATAACTTTTGATCCAGTAATCTAAATGAAATGAAATTGATACCATTCGACTCCTCTCACCGAGACGAATCGAATAGTGCCAAAATTATTAAATTTGGACCAATGGATCAGTTTTTAGATGATTTTTTCTAAAAAAATTGCGTTATATTTTTTTGACCTTCACTTAAGAGGAAAATCAGTATATTTTGTTAGACCCCTCCCCCTCTCTTGTGTAACGTTATTTCTGGATGCCCCTTATCACGTGATATTTTTTACTTAGTAGCCACCCTATCTATATATGGTGTGATCACTTTATCTAATTCTAATTGATTAATATAATATATAGATATGATCACTACCTCTAACCATGTATCCATGGTAAAAATCACATGATAAATGGCATGCCCCTAACCTGATCAAATTTAATAAAAAATTTTTATTTAAATTATATGAATTTACAGAATTCAATTAAAAATATTTTTTATTAAATTTAAACAAGTAGTTATTTAAATATTTTGGCTTAAAGTTTAAAACCAATTTAGTACAACTTCTATTTTGATAAATATTTTAATTTTTTTAAAACTTTAAGCAAAGTTATCTCAATTACTAGTACTCCTAAATTCAGTATAGGTCCAGTTTAGTTTGAAATTAGACCAGACTCAGACTCTAAATTTTACTAATTTCAGATTTTAGATCCAACTCTTATTTAATTATAAGTTTATTTATTTAGTACATGAAGTTAGAATTAATTAGTAAAATTTTATGAATCATTAAAGTTTTATAAAATCTTATAATTCACAATTTTTTATGAATTAATTCTAACTTTATACATTAAGTAAACTTGTTTAGCATTTAAAAATACATTAAATTAGCAAATTATTTTTAGAATTAATCTATTTGTAACCATAGGTTACAGTAGCCAGAGTCCATAACTAAGCCCAAATGTAATATAGTTAGAGTTAGGGCTAGTATAATATTAAAATTAGAGTTAGAGTTAGGTTAGAGTTAGGATTGTGATTGGTTAGAGTTAGAATTAGAGTTAAAGTTAAAATTACTACAAAATTGTGAGAGGAACATTTTTTGTTAGTAACACAACAGGGGTTACCCTAGCAAAATTTTGAGTTATTAATATTTTTATAAAATGCGGTTACAATAACCACAGTTACAAATTTACTAACTCATATTTTTATATTACTTGAAATTTAGAGAATAGTTGCATAATTTTAGATTTTAATCAAAAAAAAAAAAAATCAAAAATTTTTTTTTTAATTTTTTTTTTTAATGGCCGTCTACTTTGGCCGACGGTTTTATTGAATATTTGTAATATTTGTTACATAAATGAGTGTACAACTAGCCACACGTGCACTTTTGGTGCCTAATTTAAGTAGTCCGCCCGAAGGTTCTACACTAGCTGTCATACCTGCAGACCAACTACGGGACCTGCCTATTTAAACTCTCTGACCCATGCTTCTCCTATTACTATCTTACCTATAAGCCAGTATATATTATGGCTTTTCTAGGGTTATTCACAATAACTACCGACCTTAGGGCTACTTTACCCTCGTAGAAATTGCCAGCCATTTACAAAAATATGTCCCACATCATATAACTATCGTGGTCTTCAGTAACTTGCGCCAAGGCCACATCGTTACCTACATTGCCCTTATAAGGTTCGTTCTGACCCCAGTACAACCTTATTTTGGTAGCACTTATTAGATCTTCTCTACCTCCTTACTCTGGACTTGCCAAATGGGTTTCTGTTTTTCTGGTTCCCTGGATTTGTGGTGTAACAAACACTATTGTGCCTGAAAGCTCCCATTCACGATGGTAGGACCAAGGTTACAGGTTTCATACCCAACCAATCTGAGCCACAGTTACCGAACACAGGTCTCTTTTTTATTATCGTCACCAGTGGGATTTGAACTCTCGACCTGCTGCTTAGGGGTGACAACTTGGCAACTTCTCTAAGTCGCCACACTCTAAAAAAATCAAATTTAAGCATATTTTCTTCAAATTTTATTATGATAAAGTAAAATAAAAACAATTCTGCTAATTTAATATACGTGAGGTGATTAAAAGTTTTGAACTTAGATCAATATTTTAATCATTTTTAAAGATATCATACAATTTTAAAATTAATATACATAAATATAGTAGTTCTGATAATTTTGTAAAAAAAAATTTTTGTTAAATTTTAATCAGATAGTTATTAAAAAAATTAGATCTTAAATTTATTAACTTGAGCAATTGGAAATTATTAAAATAAAAATTTAAATTAAATTTATTTATTAAAAAATTTTTATAAAATAAAAAAATTTATAGATTTAAAATAATAGTTTGTATATTTAAAATAATAATTTGTATTTGTATAATTAAAATTTATATAAATAAAATTTTTTTTATAATTATTTAAAAATTTTTAATATACGTTAAAAATCTATGTATATTTTACTATATATAGGAATTTATTTACTAAATTTGATAGATAAAAATTACTAATATAAGAATTTTTAATTATTTTAATTTTAAATAAATTTTAATAATTTTATTTAAAAATATAATAGTTGTAAAAAATAATTATTAAAAAAAAAAATTATAAAATTTGTAAAATATTAAAATTTAAAATAAATATAGCTTTGCAAAATAAAAAAATTTTTAAATCTAAAATTTTTTAAATTTTAATATTTAAGGCCATATAAAATTAATTTTTTGGTTCTCATAACATAAAAAAAAAACCCCCCGACAGGCCGGATTTTTATTTAAAAATTTTTAAAATTTTTTAAATCATAAAATTTAAATTTTAATTTTAAAAAATAATAACCCGGCATTATAGTTTTAAATACTAAAATAAATAAGGAATGACCTGCTTACCTGTACTTTTTTAAAAATTTTATATATAAAAAATTTTAAATTTTATAAAATTTTTTAAAAAAATTTTTTGAAATTCCACCTGGCTATTAAAATATATAAAAATTTTTTTTCAAAAAATTTTTAAAATATGACCCGGCCGGGTTATGAGAGCCAAAAAATTAAGTTTATGTGCCTAACTTAAAAATAAATTATGTATTTAAAAACTATATAATTGAAATTATTATTATTTAAATTTTCAAAGAAATTTGTTTAAAATTTTTATTTTTTTTAATATTTTTAAACTAATTTTTATATATAAAAAAGGACAGGACTAGTCAGTGCCCCATGCACTTTGTACCTCCTATTTTGATATCTCAAAATTTTACTAGGGTAACCCCTGTTGTGCTTCTAACAAAAAATGATCCTTTCGCAATTCTGTACTAATTTTGATTCTAATTCTAATTCTAATTCTACTCTAATCTTAACTTTACGCGAAATCAATTATTAGTACATTAGGGGGCACAAAATACACAGGTGCACTTTCTAAATTTTTTCTATAAAAAATTATAATAGTTTTTATATACATAATTAAAAATTTAATATTTTAAAAACTGAATCCAAATCTCTCTAAACCGAACACTATTAAACTCTCTCTAAACTGAACAAAATCTCCTAGAACATTTTAAAAAAAAGCAGTCCCGGCAGTTTGGATTAAAGAGAATTGACTAACTCTTTCTGACGATCCCTCATACCAACTTTTTCACAACTACCGACCTATGACAACTATACAATTATTATACTTATACACAACAAAACTTTACCTGGAGCAACTAGGAACCAGAGTTCCAGATCGAATATTGAGATAATTAAAATAGAGCTGAAAAAGAATTCTCCTTTTGGGTTTGACTCCCCGGTAGAAGACTCTGGTACTATAGAAAACGTAGTAGAGCCGAAAACTCTAAAGTTTTTGTCAAAAGGAGTGGAAACATTAGTAGAAGCATACTTTTGGTTGAATATAATATTTTGTATAGCATATACTCTTTCAGTCCTTTACAAGTTGGTACTTTCGGTACTCTCCTTTGGTTTTTTCGAAATTTCGCCAAAAAGTGGGAAATCCAGCTTATCCCCTCCAGAAGATCAGCAGTGTTTACTCCTTTCAAATCGGGATTGTGCCTACCTAATTGGAGTCGACATCACGAGTGCGCATTTTGCTACATGTAAACAGTGAATGACGTGTCAGAGATTTTTCTGAAATATTCGTAGAAATTTCTTTTCTCTTATAAAATTAGGCGTAGTTTGTTAGTGTATATTTCTCTGCTATATAGTTTACATATAATAATTTGGTAGAGTTTTTATACAGTATTATATAATTTTTACATCTACACATTTCTTTTATATGTTTGTTATAGATTAGTTTTTTTTTTTTTGTCTTTCTCATCTTTCTTCTTTTCTTTTTGTTGTATTTGGTATTTCACTTAGATTTTGTAGTTTCCTCCTTTTTTTTACTTCTCTTTTAAATTTCTTGCCTGTACCTTTTTTCTTTTTGTTCCTGGATTAAAATCACTCCACTATTGAAGCTAGGTGAGGAGGATTTAAAGAAATCGGCAATCTTGACAAGGCTAATAGCAGCCAATCAGTGATTATGAGGGAGCACGTGCAGAGAGTTGCATGCCCCTGTATGAGAAAATTGTTGTTGCGGCAAATCGTATTTAGCGTAGCGCAAGTAAGTTTTTATTAGAGAAAGGAGGGATTTCAGTAGTAGCTATAAACTGAAATTTTGTGTACAAAGATATGCAGTCTTCCTAGTTAATAAAAGCAGGATTGTCAAAGCAAAAAAAAAAATATATATATATTAAAAACTATCTAATAAAAATGGCCAAAATTTTTTTTATAGAATTATTATAACCACTATATTTATGCATATTAATTTCAAAATAATATCTTTAAAACTGATTGAGATATTGATCTAAGTGCAAAACTTTTCAATCACCCACATATTTTTGAATGCTAAATAAGTTTATTTAGTATATAAAGTTAGAATTATTTTGTGAATTATAAGATTTTATAGAATTTTATTAATTGATAATCTGTTTTCGAATGAGAAAAAAATACATTGCCGTATATAGTAAATCATGACGCACATCACTATGAATTTTACTATAGTCAAAAATGCCATTTCATTTAAACAATAGTTTGTTTACATTAGTCGGGAAATCTTTTTATGGCAATATCTTTGCATCTGCTAAACAGATTTTAATGATATTACTACATTAGAATCGGAAAATGATGCTCTACAAGTTTACTTAGAAATTGAAAATATATTTACTTGGTAGAAAAATGACTTCACTTTGTCGTGAAGTGGCATTTGTGGCTTAGCAATTTTATATAGTAAATCATATAGATCTGCGCGTCGCAATTTACTATGTATGGCTCACTCATTTGGAAACAGATTATCAATTAATAAAATTCTATAAAATCTTATAATTTACAAATAATATGCACTAAGTAAAATTGTTTAGTACCAAAGTAATCATATCTAATTCTATAAATTATAATATTTCATGATATTTTATAATCCTATGATCCAATTTGAATAATTTTGGTATCCTTCGATTGTTTCACTGAGATAATTCTAACGGTACCAAAACTGTACCAAAATTAGCTAAATTAGATCACAATATTCTGAGATAAAATATATATATATATATTTTTAATATTAAGGTGACCACTTAGGTACCCTAGCACTTTATTGATCCAAACGGGTTGGCCCGGTCAATATGACTATGCCACATATTACATTTGTATAATGAGAGTACAACTAGCCACACATACAACTTTTGGTTGTCTAATTTAAGTAGTCCGCTCGAAGGTTCTACACTAGATGCCATACCTGCAACCCAGCTAGGGGATTGCCTATTTAAACTCTCTGGCTTCTACCCATGTTCAATGTTCCTCTCAATATACCCTTTTACGAGTAATTCGCTGTAAAAGTACCCTGAGGCTTTAGCCAAACACCTATTAGAGGACATTTGCCCCTGTGGTAAACCTGGTAGAGTGATACCTGTCCCCCACAGGTATTCATCTACACTTTCGGTAACTTACGCATTCACTGAGGCAAACAACTTGCAGTCAGGGGAATACCCTGCAACCGCTACCATTACCTACTACTGCCCTTGCGAAGTTCACTAGACCCCAGTACCCGGTCAGTCACTCTTTGGATCCTTTTCCCTAGTTATCACAGACTACCAATCCAGTTGGCCCAGAAGGATCGGTCTGCTAGGCTTTAGGTGCCTAAGGTCTCCCTTTCCTTGGTTCATGCTTC
The DNA here is from genome assembly GCA_003550325.1 of Gigaspora rosea. Lineage (NCBI taxonomy): Eukaryota > Fungi > Glomeromycota > Glomeromycetes > Diversisporales > Gigasporaceae > Gigaspora > Gigaspora rosea. The sequence continues at coordinate 15,987 of QKWP01001304.1, read as the reverse complement.
TATAACACATAACCTTTTCCTCCGGTTTCTCCGTCGGCCAGGTTGGTGGGCCCCCTTTGCCATAGGGGCTCTTGCCTGTTCAGTTTTCCGGTCAGTCACCGCTAAATAAAAAATATATTTATTATTTTTTGAGATTAAATATATTAATATTTTCGTAGAATTGTATATCTTATGATCCTGTGATCCAATTTGAATAATTTTGATATCATTTAAATTGTCTCATTGAAATGAATCTAATAGCGCTAAAATTATCCAAATTGGATTACAGAATCCAGAGATATAAAGTGTTTTTGTGATCAAATCTATTTTTATGGATTGTATATTTCATAACTCTGCAATTCAATTTGGATAATTTAAGTGTCATTCAAATCATCTCAGTAAGACAATTCGAATGGTATCAAAATTGTCCAAATCAAATCACAGAGTCCCAAGATACATGGTCCATGAAATAAAATTGATTTTTTGTGCATACCTTACATTTAAGCACTAAATCTATTAATAAAATCTTGTTCAAATTCTGTAAAATTTTATAATATATAATTGAATATATTACTTAGCAAACTTTGCTCAATTACTCAACAAAAAATCAAGTTCATTATATATCTATGGAATTAGAACTATGGCTTTTAAATTCTTATAAATTATATAAGTTGTAACTTTTATTATTAAAAAAATTTTTAATATATAAAGTATAAAATAATGTTACAGTTAAATAATAAATTGATTATATATTTTATATATTAAATTTTACAAATAAATACAATCTTTCGAACAACTTTTATATATGACAAAAAATTTACAGAATTAGATATGATTAGGGGGCATCCATAAATAATATTATACAAGAGAGGGGTTGGACAAACGATAAGATAATGTTTTTTTCAATATGTAGGGGGATCAAAAAAATCTAACATAATTTTTTTAGAAAAGATTGGCTAAAAATTGAATTAGTAGTCCAAATTTAATAATTTTGGTACCATTCGATTCGTCTCAGTGAGAGGAGTCGAATGGTACCAATTTCATTTCATTTGGATCACTGGATCAAATTTTATTGGCCAAATACTATTGGTTATTATGTTTTCTTATAAAATTATTATAAAATCAATAGTTTTTTGTGAATAACTATTGATCCAGTAATTTAAATGAAATAATTTTGGTATCATTGGATTCATCTCACTGAGCGAATCGAATGGTACCTAAATTATCTAAATCAAACCACTGTGTCACAATATATTCAAGTTTTTGTAAAATTATATATATAAACATATGGATTTTGAAAAATTTTTTTATATAGTAGGGGGGTCAAGCACTACTATAAGAGGGTACATAACGTTATTTATGGATGCCCCTTATCTTATAAATATATTTAGACTTAGACCAGTTTGCAAACTTTAAACCAGACCCGAAATGAATTTAAATTTGACTAAAAAATCTGAATATAAAAGTCTAAGTCCAGTTTGAAAATCAGACCAGACTCAGACTTGACTAAATTCTAGTTCGAATCTGGGCTGTAAAAGCACTATTTTATATAATTGTCTGGAGTGTAGCGACATACTCATACTTTTACACCCTTTGATGACCGAAATTACGTTTTTGATGTATTATAGTTAAAAATATCAAAACCGTAATTGTTGCATTTTCTGGATGTAACGCCGCGTGCCTATATTTGTACATTTAGTGCAACAACAACACAGATTTTATATGTTTGTATTATGGGCTGATTCAAATCAATTACCCGGGTAACTAATTTATATCTATAGTATTGTAATTCTGTAATTAATTTTTTTTTGCATCACGATTACTGATAATCACTGTTTCTCCTTTTTTTATTATTATTATTATTATTTTGCTAACGAACATTTGATAGAACGTAGCGCAATAGTTAGACAGTTAGTATACGATAGTATTTTATATATATATATATTTTTTGCAGTACTAACAGTTTTTTTTAGGTGAACATAGTACGATTGGTATACATAGTATTCTGCTGAGATGGGTCACGCTGTTGGAATATCAGAAGTTGCAGAATGTTATTGAAATGAAACTGGATTAACTAGGGATTTACATAAAGCAAAATACTGGTATCAAAGGTAAATTTTATTTAAACTTAAATTTTGCACATGTATTGTGATGCAAATTATATATGTAAATCAACGATTAGGGAAAAAGATTTAACATTAGGTATTATCATTATTATTATTATAGTCTGGTGCATAAAGATTTGTACCTCAAATAGCTCTAATTCAAATATTTTTTGTACAAATTAATTTTTGATATTTTTAATTTAATATACTTATTAGGTTACCAGATTAATAAAAATAAAATTATTTTATTATTTTATTGATAAATAAAAAAATTTATTAATAGTAACTTTTTTTAACAATATTTACTATATAATTTACTATAGTAATCTATAGTAATTTATATATACATATATATAGTAAAAAAAATCAAATTACTTCACTTTAAAGCTTTAAAATATCTTTTTTAAAAAAATTTTTTCATTTTTTCTTGAATACAGCAAATTGTACATGCAAAATTATTATAATAAAACAATGGTAAAACAATAAAAATAATATAATAAGTTAGATTAAAACTTATTTTATTTGATATTAAAAAATTTTTAATAATTAATTAAAGGGATTATATATATGTACCCAAAGGTACATATACCCGCATCATGTGACCATAGATCACTACCAAAATTCAAGATCAGGTGTAACATTACACAATCAAAAAATTCAAAACAAACGTTCGTTTTGACAAAAATCACTCATTTCACAAGAAATTGCATACTAAACCACCTTCTGTATATTAATTAAAAGTTTTCCTTGAGCGATTTTATTATACAATAGCCTAAACCCTAACCCTAATATAGTTTTCACCCTAACCCTAACCTAATATAAACAATGTTGATTTTGCATATAATATCATATGATCAAAATAATGGGTACAAAAAAATTTAATGTACCCTACGGGTATAACAAAATTAATTCTTAATTAAAAATATAAAAACTTTTACTAAGAATTAAAATTATAAAACTTTTTGAGGTACAAATCTTTATGCACTAGACCATATAAACTTTATAATTATTAAAATCTGTAATTCATTAAATTTTATAAATAAATATCAGCAGCGAATGAATGTGAATAGCAGCATAATCTTGAAATTGAAGATAATTTAAAAAAAGCAGAAAATAAATATTAGTTATCGTGGATTCCTTATGATAATTTTACGAAGATTGAAAAGATAGGTAAAGGTAGATTTGCAACAGCATGTTATGTTATATGGTATGATAAAAGTCGAAACGCAACCATTCCTGTTGCGCTTAAATTACTTCATGATCAAATAATTATCACGAAGAATTTATAAAAGAGGTAATCTTTATTAAATAATTTTATTAATTACGGTATATACTTGTAATTTATTATGTCTATTAGTAACTTTAANTACAACTTTTGGTTGTCTAATTTAAGTAGTCCGCTCGAAGGTTCTACACTAGATGCCATACCTGCAACCCAGCTAGGGGATTGCCTATTTAAACTCTCTGGCTTCTACCCATGTTCAATGTTCCTCTCAATATACCCTTTTACGAGTAATTCGCTGTAAAAGTACCCTGAGGCTTTAGCCAAACACCTATTAGAGGACATTTGCCCCTGTGGTAAACCTGGTAGAGTGATACCTGTCCCCCACAGGTATTCATCTACACTTTCGGTAACTTACGCATTCACTGAGGCAAACAACTTGCAGTCAGGGGAATACCCTGCAACCGCTACCATTACCTACTACTGCCCTTGCGAAGTTCACTAGACCCCAGTACCCGGTCAGTCACTCTTTGGATCCTTTTCCCTAGTTATCACAGACTACCAATCCAGTTGGCCCAGAAGGATCGGTCTGCTAGGCTTTAGGTGCCTAAGGTCTCCCTTTCCTTGGTTCATGCTTCTATAACACATAACCTTTTCCTCCGGTTTCTCCGTCGGCCAGGTTGGTGGGCCCCCTTTGCCATAGGGGCTCTTGCCTGTTCAGTTTTCCGGTCAGTCACCGCTAAATAAAAAATATATTTATTATTTTTTGAGATTAAATATATTAATATTTTCGTAGAATTGTATATCTTATGATCCTGTGATCCAATTTGAATAATTTTGATATCATTTAAATTGTCTCATTGAAATGAATCTAATAGCGCTAAAATTATCCAAATTGGATTACAGAATCCAGAGATATAAAGTGTTTTTGTGATCAAATCTATTTTTATGGATTGTATATTTCATAACTCTGCAATTCAATTTGGATAATTTAAGTGTCATTCAAATCATCTCAGTAAGACAATTCGAATGGTATCAAAATTGTCCAAATCAAATCACAGAGTCCCAAGATACATGGTCCATGAAATAAAATTGATTTTTTGTGCATACCTTACATTTAAGCACTAAATCTATTAATAAAATCTTGTTCAAATTCTGTAAAATTTTATAATATATAATTGAATATATTACTTAGCAAACTTTGCTCAATTACTCAACAAAAAATCAAGTTCATTATATATCTATGGAATTAGAACTATGGCTTTTAAATTCTTATAAATTATATAAGTTGTAACTTTTATTATTAAAAAAATTTTTAATATATAAAGTATAAAATAATGTTACAGTTAAATAATAAATTGATTATATATTTTATATATTAAATTTTACAAATAAATACAATCTTTCGAACAACTTTTATATATGACAAAAAATTTACAGAATTAGATATGATTAGGGGGCATCCATAAATAATATTATACAAGAGAGGGGTTGGACAAACGATAAGATAATGTTTTTTTCAATATGTAGGGGGATCAAAAAAATCTAACATAATTTTTTTAGAAAAGATTGGCTAAAAATTGAATTAGTAGTCCAAATTTAATAATTTTGGTACCATTCGATTCGTCTCAGTGAGAGGAGTCGAATGGTACCAATTTCATTTCATTTGGATCACTGGATCAAATTTTATTGGCCAAATACTATTGGTTATTATGTTTTCTTATAAAATTATTATAAAATCAATAGTTTTTTGTGAATAACTATTGATCCAGTAATTTAAATGAAATAATTTTGGTATCATTGGATTCATCTCACTGAGCGAATCGAATGGTACCTAAATTATCTAAATCAAACCACTGTGTCACAATATATTCAAGTTTTTGTAAAATTATATATATAAACATATGGATTTTGAAAAATTTTTTTATATAGTAGGGGGGTCAAGCACTACTATAAGAGGGTACATAACGTTATTTATGGATGCCCCTTATCTTATAAATATATTTAGACTTAGACCAGTTTGCAAACTTTAAACCAGACCCGAAATGAATTTAAATTTGACTAAAAAATCTGAATATAAAAGTCTAAGTCCAGTTTGAAAATCAGACCAGACTCAGACTTGACTAAATTCTAGTTCGAATCTGGGCTGTAAAAGCACTATTTTATATAATTGTCTGGAGTGTAGCGACATACTCATACTTTTACACCCTTTGATGACCGAAATTACGTTTTTGATGTATTATAGTTAAAAATATCAAAACCGTAATTGTTGCATTTTCTGGATGTAACGCCGCGTGCCTATATTTGTACATTTAGTGCAACAACAACACAGATTTTATATGTTTGTATTATGGGCTGATTCAAATCAATTACCCGGGTAACTAATTTATATCTATAGTATTGTAATTCTGTAATTAATTTTTTTTTGCATCACGATTACTGATAATCACTGTTTCTCCTTTTTTTATTATTATTATTATTATTTTGCTAACGAACATTTGATAGAACGTAGCGCAATAGTTAGACAGTTAGTATACGATAGTATTTTATATATATATATATTTTTTGCAGTACTAACAGTTTTTTTTAGGTGAACATAGTACGATTGGTATACATAGTATTCTGCTGAGATGGGTCACGCTGTTGGAATATCAGAAGTTGCAGAATGTTATTGAAATGAAACTGGATTAACTAGGGATTTACATAAAGCAAAATACTGGTATCAAAGGTAAATTTTATTTAAACTTAAATTTTGCACATGTATTGTGATGCAAATTATATATGTAAATCAACGATTAGGGAAAAAGATTTAACATTAGGTATTATCATTATTATTATTATAGTCTGGTGCATAAAGATTTGTACCTCAAATAGCTCTAATTCAAATATTTTTTGTACAAATTAATTTTTGATATTTTTAATTTAATATACTTATTAGGTTACCAGATTAATAAAAATAAAATTATTTTATTATTTTATTGATAAATAAAAAAATTTATTAATAGTAACTTTTTTTAACAATATTTACTATATAATTTACTATAGTAATCTATAGTAATTTATATATACATATATATAGTAAAAAAAATCAAATTACTTCACTTTAAAGCTTTAAAATATCTTTTTTAAAAAAATTTTTTCATTTTTTCTTGAATACAGCAAATTGTACATGCAAAATTATTATAATAAAACAATGGTAAAACAATAAAAATAATATAATAAGTTAGATTAAAACTTATTTTATTTGATATTAAAAAATTTTTAATAATTAATTAAAGGGATTATATATATGTACCCAAAGGTACATATACCCGCATCATGTGACCATAGATCACTACCAAAATTCAAGATCAGGTGTAACATTACACAATCAAAAAATTCAAAACAAACGTTCGTTTTGACAAAAATCACTCATTTCACAAGAAATTGCATACTAAACCACCTTCTGTATATTAATTAAAAGTTTTCCTTGAGCGATTTTATTATACAATAGCCTAAACCCTAACCCTAATATAGTTTTCACCCTAACCCTAACCTAATATAAACAATGTTGATTTTGCATATAATATCATATGATCAAAATAATGGGTACAAAAAAATTTAATGTACCCTACGGGTATAACAAAATTAATTCTTAATTAAAAATATAAAAACTTTTACTAAGAATTAAAATTATAAAACTTTTTGAGGTACAAATCTTTATGCACTAGACCATATAAACTTTATAATTATTAAAATCTGTAATTCATTAAATTTTATAAATAAATATCAGCAGCGAATGAATGTGAATAGCAGCATAATCTTGAAATTGAAGATAATTTAAAAAAAGCAGAAAATAAATATTAGTTATCGTGGATTCCTTATGATAATTTTACGAAGATTGAAAAGATAGGTAAAGGTAGATTTGCAACAGCATGTTATGTTATATGGTATGATAAAAGTCGAAACGCAACCATTCCTGTTGCGCTTAAATTACTTCATGATCAAATAATTATCACGAAGAATTTATAAAAGAGGTAATCTTTATTAAATAATTTTATTAATTACGGTATATACTTGTAATTTATTATGTCTATTAGTAACTTTAATATGCAATTCTTTTAATGAATAGTTAAAAGCATATTGTGATATTGGACTTAAAGATCCAACATTTAAACTTCTAAAAATTATATATTTGTCATGAAATATGTTCATGAAGGTAGTTTGACAAATTTATATACTATATTGAAAATGGATTAGAAAGATAAATTAAATTTACTGCAATGTATTGCGTTAGATCTTCAAATAATTTATTCTCAAGATCTTATTCATCGGGATTTACATAGTGGAAATATATTACAAAATGACTTGAAAGGTGCATATATAGCTGATTTAGGACAATATCAGCTAATATTACGTTAAAATCAGAATTTTTGGAATTTTACCAATACGTCGCACCTGAAGTTTTAAATAACCAACCGTACACTAAAGCTTCGGATATTTATTCATTAGGTATGTATAACTATGTGGGAAATTATATATCAAAAAACTATATCATACAATCAAAAAAAACTTGATATATTGAAACTTGATTTTTTTTTTAAAACTCTTTCTATAAAGGGACGTCAGGTGTTATAGGAACGTTCAAATCTCAAGGCTCGACTTACTACAGTATTTAATTCTAGAAACTTAGAAGTAATCTAATAATATCGGAATTGTATCCAAGCAATATATGTCACTCGAGGATCTTATAGCAAGAATGTCTTTCGATCGTTGTCTGTATTTTCTAAAATCGAATTTAAAATCAACATGATATTAAATTTACATTCATTAAATTTAATATCAACTTAAGTTGCTTTTAAGTTTTGTACCAACTTGGGTTGCATTTTAGAATTCCACTCTGATCTAAGATCGCAATAATTCCATTTCTACATACGATAATATCAGAATTGTATCCAAGCAATATATGTCACTCGAGAATCTTTGCAGGAATGTCTTTTGATTGTTGTCTTGTATTTTTTGAATCTATGTAAAATCGAATTTAAAATCAACATAATATTAATTTTACATTTATCAAATTTAGAATCAACTTAAGTTGCTTTTAAGTTTCGTACCAACTTGGATTGCATTTAGAATCCACTCCACAATAATTCTACTCCAACCTAAGTTCGCAATAATTCCATTTCTATGTATGACATATATATTTTGCAGTACAACACTATAAAGGATCAAAAAAGTATTAGTATGTTTTAACAAAGCTAACAAAAAAAAACAAAAAAAAAATAAAAAAATTACTTATCTTTATTAATAAATAAAAATCAAAACTTATAATACTGTACTTTATTAAAATGATCTAAAAAACCCTGGGTCGGATAGCGCAGTGGTTAGCGCTCCGAGATCGCACTTGCAAGGTCACCGGTTCGAGTCTAGTGGATGACAAAAAACTGTGTTGGGACCACGAGGGTCAAGGATCTGCGATAAAGAAGTGCACTTCTTCCCATTTCCGGACGAGGTACTACAGCGATAACAGAGTTGCGTGACATAGCCACATTGGTCATGCGGCATCCAGAAAAGGAAAAATCTGACAAGAAACGTCATAAACATAAGGACCGTCTACTATAAAGGAAAAGTCTATAAGGAAAACCAGACCTGATCCGAATTCAGAAGGTAGTACCTGGTGGCGACGAAAAAAGGACCTATACAAGCATATCGGCGGAGTAAACTAACTCCTTAAAGTTGATCTAAGAAGCCTACAGGTGGGCGCACCAAATAACGGACCGGCTGGACACAGCCAGGGAAACCAGAGGAAGGAGGAGTAGGTTAGGATAGACTTCGTAGAACAAAATTAAAAATTGAAATTGAACATGTAATGAAAATGTAGGGGGCCCGTAGGGTCTCTAAGACCAATGACCTTAATAAAGACTGCCAACAGCGGCTTCGGGGTACGCCTGAATAAATTTAAAAAAATGATCTAAAATAGATCGTTAACGATCTATTTTAGATCATGATCTTGTGATTATCACCACCGGCGCTATTTAAAAAAGTTAAAAAAAAATTTAGTAAATAAAAAAATAAAAAAAAAACAAAAAATATAAATTTAAAAAAATAAAAAAAAAATATATATATATAAAATTCATTATAAAAAAAAAAA
>QKWP01001303.1:132845-147693 GCA_003550325.1 Gigaspora rosea | reverse complement strand
TTTGGCCAGGATTACCATAATGCCAGCCAGAATTAGCAAAATTATAAAAAAAATTTTAAAAAAATTTTTAAAAAAGTTAAAAATTTTTTTTTATACTATATTTTTGGTTTTTTTTTTTTTATTTGCAAAATTTTCTGCAATTTTATTGGCTCCGACCCAACTCCGACCCAATCCGACCCAACTTCCGACCCAACCCAAAATTTGGCCACATATATAGGACTAGTTGATTTAAGGGTTTCTGCACTATAGTCAAAAAACTAACTCCTGCTCTTTCTATTTATATTAATTTGTAATTACACATATTGTATAACACTTAATACTTATACTTCTTTATATTTTACTTTTTTTATTGTAATAAAATAAATTCTTAAATTCTACTATAAAACCTTCTTTGTTATAGTAATCAATGATCACAATAATATTGCCCAACATTATAATACTTGTCATTATTCTGGTCAACTTTATTACCATATGAGCCATTTGAATTTATTTTCATTCTACTTTTTGCTTTGTTATACATTTTGTATTAAACTATTTAGTTCAAGGCAATTAATTTACAGACAAGATTATTTTATAGATGGTTAATTCACAGACAAATTTGCCAACAATTTTCATAAATTATACTAGCTTTATTTTAAATTCTCGAAGCAACATCCATGCCCACTACTTTGAGAATTTATGGTAAATTTAAACTTGACTCTAATGACAATAACTAGTATTAATTTGTCGTGAAATCTGATATCATTCAATAACTGCCAATGAAACAAATTTATCTGTAATAAATCGACTGAAAAATAACCTTGAATTTTTTGTGAACTAAGTTGTCTATAAAGTAATTTTTGGTGAGTTGATGCTACTAAATAGAATATTAAATAAAAACTCAACAAAATCGAAATAGATCACAATAAATACAATTTTAAATCTTAAGGCAGTCTGATAGCGATAAAGAATATTTTATCTGATTCCACTTTATGATACATATTCAATGTTCTAGTTTAGTTAAACTTAATTGTTTTAATAATAAATTACCAATACTGGCTTTTTACAAAAAATTTTTAATCTAACAAAGTTAGAATATTAAGAATAAACAAAAATGAAGAACTAAAAGAAAACTTAAACTTCCTAACTTCTTTTATGGGCTTAAAAGAGTTAAATCTAGAAGATTGTCACTTAGTTGGCAGTTTAAAACCTCTAAAGAAAATGTAAAACCTAAGAAAAGTACTATGTTCCTAGAATAATACAAATTCCACGAATAGTAGAAGTATAGTACACTAGCAGAGCACATTGATATATGAAGTTATAGGTTTTTAACACTCAATCAAATACAAGATTTTGTGAACTCGCCATTTAGACCATAGTTCCTGGGTATATCTAATGGATAATGGGTCACATTACTAAACGGCTCAGCTAACTAATAGCTGAATGACTAGTTAAAAAATGGTTCAGCTAAAAAATGGCTTAGTTAAAATATGGCTTAGCTCTGTTATAGCCAGCTGTTAAACGGTAATTTGCATTACTAGCTATTGCTATGTATTTTCAAATTACATGTAAAATTTACATGTTATAGTACTAATTCAAAAATACATAGCAATAGCTAGTGATGCAAATTACCGGCTTCACTTAGCTAATAGCTAGCTATAACAGAGCTAAGCCATATTTTAGCTGAGCAATTTTTAGCTGAACCATTTTTTAGCTAGCCGTTTAGCCATTAGTTAGCCGAGCCGTTAGTTAGTTAAACCGGTTTGTATCACAAAAACTAATTTACCATTTCACCAATTTACCAATTCACTATTTCACCAATTCACTATTTCACCAATTTACCAATTCACTATTTCACCAATTTACCAATTCACTATTTCACCAATTCACCAATTTACTAATTTCAACAATTTACCAATTTTACCAATTTCACTAATTTCACCATTCACCAAAATTTTATTTGGTATAATTCTCTGGTAAAATGATTTAATTTCACTAGCATCTTTAGTTATTACTAGTGTTCTGCAAAAGATCCAGGTCTGGTCCGGGTCTGGTCCGGTCCGTATATCAGACTGAATCCGGATCTTTATTAAGATCCCCCGATCTGGTCTGAAATATAAGCTAGCTTTTCTGTTGGGTCAAAAATGTTTATAATGTAGGTAAAAAAAAGTGACATAAAAGACGAGCAGAGTCATCAAAGAGATATGAAAGACAATATTTTTTTCTAGAGAGGTTTTTTTTAGAGATGGACCGGATTCGGATCTTTAACTTGGATCCCAAACTGGACCCAGATCTTTAAAAATATCTGCTCGGTCTGGTTCATATGGAACACTAGTTATTACCATATGGGCAGTTAAAAGTAAAAACCAAGAAAATTGTTTTTAATAAGTTTTTTTAAAACTTTAAATTAAAATATCTTGACAACTATTAAACCAAATCTAATAAATTTTTTTTTATTTTAATTCTATTACTATATAAAATTAAAATAAAAAAAATTTTATCAAGTTTGTTTAATAGTTGTTAAGATATTTTAATTTAAAGTTTAGAAAAAATTTACTTAGAAACAATTTCCTTGGTTTCTACTTTTGACCGCCTATATGGGGCCTTTGTAGTAAAAAGGGCCGATACTGGTTTATATATAATTTTGAGAAAATCACGTTTGTTTTGTTCGGACTGATCCGGGTTAATCAAAATTTTCGTGATTTGATTAGTCCATTATATCGGGTAATCCCGTGATGTACGAAACTCCCAAGAAAATTTTTTTAAATATCTCAAATTTTTATTATGCAAATCAATTTCCACTTATAATTGAAAAATGTAGTGCGTGTCAAAATTTATCCGAATATAACAAAAACCTGATTTTCATTTTTGGGCAGTATCGGCCCTTTCTATTACAATGGCCCTATATATTCCCAAAAATAAACTACTTCAAAAATAAGCTACCTCTCTAATTTTTTTTCAGAAATCTCAAAAAACGCATTAGCAGTTGCTACATATAAAAGTTCAAATTTTACTAAGTAAACCTCAAAAGTGCAATTTAGAACATCAAAATACACTTATAATAAAATTTTATATCATTTGGACAACTTTTATTAGTACATTTTTCAATTTTTTAAAAAATTTAACAATTCGAAAATAAGCTATCCTATATTTTTTTATATAATTTTTGGTTCAAAAAAGTAGTTTATTTTTGAAAATATACAGTACAGTCTTTATTAAAAGTGCAATATGAAATCAATAAAAATTTGAAATACATTAAATAAGGATTTTGGTCCGAACTAGTATTGATATTAGTTTAGAGTGTGCACATATATATATGCAGAATTAAGCGCTAAAAACTTTTAATTAGAAGCCCAAGTCTAGTTTAAATAATGAAATTTCAAGCTATTTAAAACTTTTGATTTTTTTGTAATTTTTCCTAATTTTTCATTCATTTTGTTACACAAGATCCTGTGATCTAATTGGCCAATCATATTAACCTGCGATATAGCAACCTGTGATATTTAACAACTTCCTTAAATAATACTATAATTGGGAAAATAAATTTGTTGCACCTGCGATATGTCACACCTCTGCTTCAACCAATTAAATCACACGATTTTATAAACAAAAAATTTTATTTTTTAAAAATTTAAAATTTTATTTAATAAAGTGTAAAATATATAAAAATAGCACATTATATAATATAAAATTTTATTCTGAACAACTTTTTCTAAATCATAAAAATAGATTGTCTTAGTAAAAAAAAACGGTATATAAAAAAAATCAAAAATTTCCAAAGTTAGCACATATAAACCTTTTTTTTTACTAAAACAATCTACTTTTTTAACTTAGAAAAAGTTGTTTAGTATAAAATTTTATATGTTTTACTTAAATGTAAATATAGATTATATTAGTAAAAAAAGTTTTATATGTACTAACATTCAAAATTTTTGATTTTTCTTATAAAATGTTTTTTTACTAAGACAATCTATCTTTATAACTTAGAAAAAGTTGTTCAGAATAAAATTTTACATTATATGCTTTGATATCGCTTATTTATTTTCAAGATTGTTAAAATGCACCACTGGTGTTCAATACTAGTATAAAGATCAATATCAAAAAATAAACAAAAAAAAATAAACAAAAGTTAAATCTAATAAATATTAAGTTAGAATTAATAGTTAGGGTTAGGGCAAGACATAGTATATAATAAAATTTTACAAGAGGGGTTTTTTTTTTAAAAAAAAAGGTGGTTTCATAGATAAAATTTTAAGTTAGAAGGTATTTTTTAAAAAAATACCAAACCAACAAAAATTTTATGTTACACCTGATCTTTATATTACACTGCATTTAAAAAATTTGATTGGTGAAAATAATTGTGGTATTAAACACCAGTGGTGTATTTTAGTAATCTCGTTTATTTTTATATTTTACTAGTAAAATTTTTAATTTTTAAAACTTAAAATTTTTTGTCTACAAAATTGTGCAATTTGATTGGTCAGAATCAGGGGTGTGACATGTTGCGAGTGCGACAAATTTCTATTCCCACTATAATTAATATATAAGGGAACATTAATAGAAAGAGACAAATCTTTTCTAAGTAAAAGTTTTTTTAACTTGAAATTAAAACCATTTAACAACTACTTAACCAAATTTAACCAAAATTTTTTTATTTTAATTTTTTTATAGTTATAAAATTAAAGAAAAAAAATTTATTAAATTTGATTTAGTAGTTGTCAAAATATTTTAATTTAAAATTTTAAAAAAAGTTACTAAAAATGATTTGTTTCTTTTTTATTGATGTTCCCAATATAATATAATAGTAATACAAACAATATAGCATGCTTATTCTCTGTGTTGCACTATAAAAGACTTTAATTAAATATAATTTTTTTAAGAATTTAAATAGCTCATTATAAACACAAAGTGTATAGTTTTTACTAAACCCAGGTATATTAAAGCAGTAATGTCATGTTTACTATATTCATATCTTTTTTTGGCTTGTCTATGTTCATGTTTATGTCCATAGTATCCATAGTGTCCATACTAGTATCTGAAATTGGGTTGCAAAGTCTGCAGACCGCAACAAATTTTAAATTTACACAACCAAAATCTGAAGTGCATATGCAAATTCCACACATAAATTTGCAAATTTTACTTATAAATTTTGATTAAATGCTTATACGTGCAACTAAATTTTTATAAATTCTTATAATCTGCAACTATTTTTTATTTAGTTGCAGCCTGCAACTAATTTAAAAATTGAATTTCAGATACTAGTCCATACATCTTATAATAAAAGTATATATTATTATTATTATTTTTTTTTTGACAGTCTTGCCAGTGTTATTTTTAGTGATTTATAACAATCGTAGTTGTTATTTATTTTCCAGTATTACAACCCGACTACCCCCGTCTTTTGCTTTCGCAACGCCCAGAAGCGACCTGTCTTCACCAACCGCCACAGTGGCAAGAAATTTTCGCAGCCAATTTTCGGACTGCTTGCGCCACGAGTTCATATAGTATCTCGTAATATCCAGACTTAGGCCTCACATTACGTCTCGTGACTTCGGTTATTCCAAATCGGGGTTCTGGCACAGTCCTCGTCATCGTAACCTTGATTGTCGATCGCTGCCCATTCTAGGATCCTAATTTGGTCTAGCCCGGCTGGCTTTCTTAAAATCGCCGCCACTTGGATTTGAACCGGCAACCTTGTGATTTGCGACCTTGGAGCATAACCGCTATGCTATCGGACCCAAGGTCAAAAGTATATATTATTAAAAATATACAATTATATTGTTATATTAGCAAAATTTTTGAATATTAGTATTAGGAAAATATCGTGCAAATATTAGAAATAGTACAAACTTTATTGAGCCAATCAAATCTGTAGTATTAGTTTTATTAGTAGAATTTTCACCATTTTTATTTTGGACCAATAGTTAATGAATAACAAAAATTCCTTTGTTGGTTTCTTTTGTAGTTCCTTTAGAGATTCCTTTAGTAGTTCCTTTAATAGTTCCTTTAAGGGTTCCTTTAAAGGTTCCTTTAATAGTTCCTTAATGGTTCCTTTGATGGTTTCTTTAATAGTTCCTTTGATGGGCCTTTGATGGTTCCTCTGATGGTTCCTTTGATGGTTCTTTTGATGGTTCCTTTAGTGGTTCCTTTACTATTATTAGATTCATAAATAGTTCCTTTTTCTATGTACTAAAAAGATATAAAAACTCAGTCTTTTTCCCCAAGCCAGAGCAAGTTCCTGTACTTTACTTTTCTTCTCTTCTAACAATATTTGTACTTAAAAATACTTAATAAACTGATATTATCCTTTGACTATAAATCTGTTATCCTTATAATCTGTCTTTTTATTTTCTTGTTTATATTTCTCTTTATCTTCACATTCTTTACCTTCTTACATGTTAAGTCAAGTGATATAGTTTCTTGTACAAAAGTTACTATATTACAATATATAAAATTTAGTAATAAATCTTTTTTACTTAATTTTAAATCATATTATTATAATAAAATTTTAAGTAATTTCAATTTATTTTTTGCTTAAAAATGTTCAAAACTATTCAAACTCATGTCCATGACTGTTTATGTATATTACTATATTAAAGAGTTTAAATCAGATCTTGTATTTAGCTATTTATAGTAATATCAATACTAGAGTGGATATTATATTACTATTATATAAACAAGATTTAGTATTGTTAACATTAACAAATAATATAAAACAGTATTAGCACATGACCAGGTCATAACAGGTTATATCAAATTTTAATTAGTAAGATTATATGACAATAGTTATATGATTTATTAATTAAACTTGGTAATATAATTTGTTAAGACTTTGTTAAATGGTTTTAGCAATTGAACTTGGTAATATGATCTGTTATAACCTGTTATATAACTTTATTGTGATATGACCTGTTATAACCAGTCATAACAGATTATATCACAATAAAGTCATATAACAGGTTATAACGTTATATTACTAAGTTCAATTGCTGAGTTATTTGACAAAGTCATAACAAATTTTATTACCAAGTTTAATTAATGAAATTATATAACTATAGTTATATAATCTTACTAATTAAACTTTGATATGACGACCCTGGGTCGGATAGCGCAGTGGTTAGCGCTCTGGGGTCACATTCGCAAGGTCGCCAGTTCGAGTCTAGTGAATGACAAAAACTGTGTTAGAACCACGAATGGACGGGATCTATGTCGAGGATTCGCACTTCTTCCTCATTTACGGATATGGTACTATAGCGATAAGAGCTGTATGACATAGCTATGATGGCCATGCGGCATCCAGAAAAGGAAAGAAAATCTGACAAAAAACATCGTAAACATAAGGGACATCTACTATAAAAGGAATTGAGAAATATATAAGGGGTACCTGACGATACCATACCAACCAAAGATGGAAAGTGTAATCGGGGTGTGGGAAAAACGGCTGACCTATATAGCGCACCGGCGGACATTGACAACCTTAAAGCTACCTAAGATCCGTGAGGTATGGGGCACCAGGGCATGGTGGGCCTGCTGGATCCCCCAGGATAACCGGACGATTGGAGGGAGGTATAGGTTAATTAGAATAGAAACCCCTAAATGTAAAAATGTAACATAAGACCTTTAAAATTTGAATAAAGAGCGCCACCCGCGCCCTTAGCAATAGAACTAGAGTTTAAAAAAAAAAAAAAAATTTTGATATGACCTGTTATGACCTAGTTATGTGCCAATACTAATATAAAAAGCCCATATCGGGTATTTGAATTGTAAAATAATAAAAAAAATTTTTATTAAAAAAACAAGTCACATACTTATATTACTAATCACTGTTTTATAATATGAAAACCAAGTATACAATTTTATATAGCCTTATATAGAAGTCTTTTTTTATAACAGTTACAGGATATGTCCTTTTTTAGAGATTTCAAATGCTGTTATATAAATTAAATGAGTTGACTTACCTAATTTTATATATAAATTTATACAAAAAAAATCATTTAAATTAAATTTATTTAAAATATACAAGTTTTTTCATTTTTTAACCGAAACCTTGCTCTTTTCTCATTTTATTAAGTTAATAATATTATTACATGCAGAAAAAAAAAATAATATATTACAACTCTATAAGAAAAAGAAAACTCAGGTTTTCATGATGGCCTTCTGCTACCAACAATCTTTACCCGAGGCCTAATTGTTAGCTGGACAAAGTTATTTTATAATAACCTGTCAGACTTTATAATAAAAATTGTTAACATTGATAACTTTGTTCTAGCTAACCAGCCTAGGTCGCAGTATGTTAAACGAAAAGCAGTCATATGGTCCGGACTGCTTGATATAGAGCCTCTAAAATCTGTTTCCAGTGGTTTCCCTATAAGTCTCACACATCCTTCCATGTTACTTGTTTCCAAACTACTCAAGACGATTGTATTCAATAAGGTAGGTGCCTTTTCTTTTTGGAAGCAGTAAATACTGCAGATCTTTTGAAAGGATCTGCCAAATCGCCCACTTTTTAAAAATTCTTTACATACCAACGACACCAAAAAAAGTTCACTTGTAACTGTAGTAAAGACAGTAGTTCTTCCTGTATAGTCCAATATCCATCAAAGAGCTGCCAAAAACTTCTCAATATGTGGTGAGTAATAAACTCTAAGCTTGTCAGCAGGTAGTCTATGAACTTTACTTCTAAATGACAAGTGCCGGTTTTGTAGTAAGTAACAAACTCTAAAGCTATTAGCAGATATTCAGTTAACTGTATTCTTAAATAATAGCTACCGGTTGCATGTTTCCTTGGTTTTTCTACTGTTTCTTTAAGACTTTTTCTTTGAAGTATTAGCATTTTTGTTGGTACAAGTGATCAGCGGGTAGAGTTATAAAAGGTCTTTGTATTACATATTTAAAAAATATACATATAAATCTTTCTTTAAATTTTAAATATATAGTTACCTCTTTCTAATCCAGATATCTCTAAACTGAACACTATTAAACTCTCTCTAAACTGAACAAAATCTTCTAGAACATTTGTAAATTTTATTATAAAGTTCAGATAAGCCATATATAACTTTTTGAAAACTGAACTTGTTCAAATTTTTACATAGTAAAAAAAAGCAGTCTCGGTAGTTCGGATTAAAGAGAGTTAACTGTATATTTTTTAGTATTTAATAATCTTTAATTTAAAGTTTTAGTTCTTAACTCTAAATAGTTCAAAAGAATCTTCCTTTAAAGTTGACGTATTTTTCATCTTTACAACACCTATAAAGTCAAAGCAATAATATAATTGGTTAAATAATCTTTCAAAAATATAAAAAATACCATTAAGTAAAAGCTTTTTGTGCTCTAATTAAAAGTTAAAGAAGAGGCTTTTCTGATTCCAATAGTAGTTAAATCATTAAAATTGGCTTGGTGGATTCCAAAATACAGTCACACCCCTAAGTGCATGCTTCCTAAATGCAAACCCTCCCTATATGCAAATTATAGCTTGGTCACGAGCTCGGGACTTAGTTACCTTTGATATTCTGCATATGCACAAAATTCTGGGGTACCAAACATAATATGCATTCCCCATAAATGCATGCATATAACTAAACCTAAAAACTGACCAATCATAATGCATATAATATTCCTTATTCTAACACGTTAGCATGATATGCTAACTAGATGACTAGATGCACGATATAAAACCTAGCGAATATTTCACCTGTTACTGTATATAGTTTCACATATTATATATTTTATGCATTTTTAAACTTTATTTCAAGACATTAGATCGTTTTGTATAACAATCTTGGCCTACCAAAAAATGCCTACTAAAAAAACGTTCAAATACGAGTCTATACTGTATAACAGATAAGTATAGTATTGTTAAATGTATAATTCTATTATAACACAAGTGTAAAAAAAAATTACTAAGATTTATAAACTGTATATTTTTTTATATGCATTCAATTCAAAAAATCCTAGAGCCTTACAAAACATTTAAAATGATTTACTTTTTTCTCTTAAAGAATTGTTCAATTTTGCTTTGTTGCATTTGGGTCACTTTAACTTGTTTAATAAATTTTTCAACTTTTCTTAGCCATTAACGTATTTTTCCGCATTATTTTGCTGAAGCAAAAATGTATGCACGGTCTTCAAACTTATACTTGCCATATCAGCACTAACTATGGGGATTTCAAGACTATCATCCACATCTTTTAATTCAACAGTTGTTGGTTCATTAGCTCTAAATGTTTCAACAAGATCAGTAATTACTGAAGAAACTTTATAAATGATATTTTCTTTAGAAATTGCCAAAAATTCTTCAACTGGCATAGGATTAAAAAGGTCAAGAGTTTCAAGTGCATTTAAAATATCTTTAAGCACAGGATTTGCAGTTCAACGCAAATCTTCTGAGAATAGAAGCTGGTATTTGCAGAAAGAATTTTTGTGTGTAACCAACTATTCTGAATTGTACTAGCGCTAACTTTATTCAAATTTTGAATAAGAAAATGAACAGCTTGTAACACATTTATTTTTAAATTTTCTGCACACTTTCCATTTTCAATTTCTTGTAGCATCCAATTTAAAAAAACTATAAATTTTTAGATTCAAATTTGTATATACATATGTACGTACAAAAGTATTTTTTTATTTTTTTTAAAAAAAAACTGAAGTTTACCAAATATGAAGGTGATGATAATGCCTTTTAAAGCTCACAATAACTCCTGCGTCCATGGGCTGAATTTTCAAAGTTGTGTTTGAAGGTAAAAATGAAATGTTAGTATATTGGAGAGTAATGCTAGTAATATTATAACTAGTGCAGTTGTTAAAAAATAAGAGCATATGTTAATCATGATACTTAAGACTGACTTGGCAATTAAATTCTTTAATCCATTTTTGAGAGAGGGATGTAATTATCCAAGCCTTAGCATTATTTCTGTATATCATAGACAAATTACTAATATTTATGTTTTTAAAGCAGTGTGGTTTTTTGTATTTTCCAATCACAAGAGAATTTAATTTATGTGAGCCATCCGTGTTTGTACAAAGTGCAATTGAAAAACGTTCCTTGTTATTTTACGTCCAGAAAGACATTGAGTTGCTAATCTAAAGGTAAATTTTATCAATGTAATTAAAAAAAAGTCTCAAATCCACTAAATTATAACTATATATAGATGAGAGATTTATACTAATAGAAAAGACCCGTTTCATCTATATTGTAGATTCTTTCAATAGGGTAATTCGCATACTTATCTTTTATTAAAGACAATATATCATTAAATACTACCTCATTAGCAGACGCAGCCTCTCCTTGAAGTTTACGTAAACGAATACCATTTCAATTTTTAAATTTATAACGCCAGCCAGGGAGAATAGAAGTTTAGTGCTCCTTGAGAAATTTCTAAACCATTAGCAAGTGCTTTTGCTTTTTTGATAAGCAAAGCATTACTTAAAACTGTTTGATGCTAATAAATCAGCACAAACTCCTTAAGAGCAAAATCAAGTTCTGAATAAGGGAGCTTCCAGAAATTAGCTGATTTTTGTTTACTCTGAGCCTATTCCCACCCACCTACACCTGATACCCAATTAGCCAATCAGATTTTACGATTATTAAAAAGTTAAATATAACATTTGATAGTAAATAACTTTTGATCTACTAAACCAAATTTGATGATTCAACTACCAAAATAATCCTCTCAACAAGAGGATTCCAGCGAGCCCAAAATTGTTAAAATCCAATTACAGGATCCTGTGATCAGAATAGATTTGTTTTTTTTTGTTTTTTTTTTTTAAGATGAGGTCATGCCTCGAAGACTTTATTATTAAGTATATGTTTGTATATATTATGTAATACAATATTATACTATATTAAGTACAAGAGACTCAGACATTCTTGACTATCTGTGACCTAAACCTACCAGAGCTTTCCATACCCCATTTTCTGTATAACCTGAATTTTTGGACTACTCCCTATTTTGTTATTCCGCTATTTACTATATTCCCTGCTTCTCTCATATTTTCGATCCTATACTCCAAGTAGGTGCAAGGGCTTTGCTCAGACGATTGTAATCTCACGGTTACTTTCTAAACCTTGGTGTCCTGAGATTATCTATGCACTAGTGGGGCACAAGCTAAGCTTTGCCCACTACTCTCAGTAATCTATCATATTACTGCAGATATGCTATCTGGATTGGTTAACAGATACTTCACCTAAAGGTAGGTGAGCACCGGCTGTGTTGCGTAACTGGCCCAAGTGAGAACCACTCCTATCCTCAGCAAGCTAGCTCTCACTTCTCCTATGTGACACAGCTACTCCAAACTGGATTTTGTAATACATTTCTGTACTACTTCCAACTTCTTGTAGAGCAGTTGGTATTCTACTGTTGGTTATGCCACGGAGCTTTATTTCGTACGGAATAGATTTGTGTTACTATAAAAGTTCTATAATTTATTAAATAATTATAAACCATTTTTTATAATACAAATTTATTTCAATTTTAGGATCCTATGATTGGATTTTAACGATTTTGGGTTTGTTAGAATTCTCTCATTGAGAGGATCATTTTGGTTAATATTTAATTGTTAATAACTTCTGATTTACTAGGCCGATTTCGATGATTTTACTACCAAAATGCTCCTCTCAATGAGAGGATTCTAACAAACCCAAAATCATCAAAATCCAATTACAGGATCCTAAGATCAAAATAAATTCGTATTACTAAAGTAGCCTGCCCTATTTCCACAAACTACCCTATTTCCACAAATAGTAAATAACAGTAAATATCTTTTAATTCACTAGCTTTATTTGGTGTAACTTTACTATTTTAATAATTACCTTAGTTAAACATTTTAAACAAGTCCATAACTGCTAAAATTTGATTACAAAATCTTAAGATTATTTAAAGGCTTGTTCCCAATTTAGTTATTTTGGTACATAAACTAATTTATAGAATTGCTAATAACTTTTGATCTACTTATCCGTTTTGAGTGATTTAACTACAAAAATGTTTGTCTCAATAAGACGATTCTGACAAGCTCAAATCATCAAAATCCAATCACAGGATCCTGAGATTATTCAACTTATGTGTAGTTTTAATAGTGATTTTAATAGTGTTTTATAGTTTTAAAATAATAATATTATTATTATAAAAAAGTTAAACTATCTTGGGATCCTGTGATTAGATTTTGATGATTTTAGGCTCATTGGAATCATCTTATTGAGATGAATATTTTGGTAGTTAAATCATTCAAAATGGGCCAATGGATCAAAATCTGTTTTACTATTTGTGCAAATAGGTCGCACCTTTAAATTTTTACAAAATTTATAGGATATTTTTTTTATTAACTAAAAAAAAATTATACATATATAGTTGGTTTAATTTTTATATATTTAAATAATAAATTAGTTATAGATTATATATACTTAATTTTATAAAAAGATATTTATTTTTTAAAAAGTTTTGTATGTAGCAAAAAAAAGTTTGTGGAAATAGGGCAGGTTACCTTATAAATGGGTTATAATGATTTAATAAATTATAGAACTTTTATAGTAAACAAATCTATTCCGATCACAGGATCCAAGATTGGATTTTAACAATTTTGGGCTCACTAGAATCCTCTCATTGAGAGGATCATTTTGGTAGTTGAATCATCAAATTTGGTTTAGTAGATCAAAAGTTATTAATCTATAATTTTGGTTAAAAATAATTTTGCAACTTTGGAAAAAAACTAGTAATAACTCTTTTCAACGATCACTTGGTTCAAATTTCTGACAGAAGAAAAAACAAAAAGTTTCTTGTTGAAGAGTTGCCTATACGTTATGTATAATAGAATAACACAAAAAACGGTTTTTATAAAGGTCAACGACTTTCTCTTCCGGGACTCCTTTGTATATTTGGCATGCAAGCCAAACCGTTTTCTTACAAAATAACTAGCAGGAGGTGGCGCCCTTGTACAGAAAATTTTGGTAGAGATATAAACATAGTGTCTTCGTCGATAAAGGTTTTTGTAGTAAAACAGTGGTAAACAATAAGAAAATGAATTTTATCTTTTTATACTTTCTTTCAAGTTTGTTTCAAGCGTTATCTTTCGCCTCTTTGGATTTATTGAAATTTTTGCCAAAATATGGGCATCCTAGCTTACCCCCTCCAAAAAATCAGCAGTGTTTACTCCTTTCAAACTGGGTATGCGTCCCCAGACTGGAACCGGCGCCATTACAAATGAGTTTGATTATCAAATAAACAATGAATGACGTATTATGGAATCTTAGAGGGCATATGAAGAATTTCTTACTTGGTTAGGGGAGCGCCATTTATCAGGTGATTAGGGTCTACTAAGTAACTACCCCCCTACCCCCCACCTGATAATAAATACTGCAATTTGATTGGCTAAAATTTTTTAAAATTTTAAAAAATTTTAAAATTTAATATTAAATAAAATTTGATCCAATGATCCGTTTTGGATGATTTTACTACCAAAATGTTCGTCTCAATGAGACGATTCCAACGAGCCTAAAATTGCCAAAATCCAATTACTGGATCCCAAGATCGTTATAAATTTGTATTGCTTTAATTATATTAGTTTCGTATATATTAAAAATTATTTTTAAAGTTCTTATAAACTTTAACATTGAATAACTTGTGAACCAGTGATCCGTTTTAGATGATTTTACTACCAAAATGCTCGTCTCAGTGAGACGATTCTAATGAACCTAAAATCGTTAAATTTTGATCACGGAATCCCAAGATCGTTATAGATTTGTGTTATTTTTAATTAATTTAATATATTTTATATTAATATAACACAAATCTATAACAATCTTGGGATCCCGTGATCAGAATTTAACAATTTTAGATTCATTAGAATCGTCTCACTGAGACGAGCATTTTGGTAGTAA
>QKWP01001303.1:118374-132442 GCA_003550325.1 Gigaspora rosea | reverse complement strand
ATGTGGCGTGCTTCCATCTAAAAGTTTTTTTCTTACTAAGTTAAACGATACATGCCCACTAATTGAAAGTTATAGAGCTCGTCGAGACGCATCTAATGGTAGTTAGATCATCCAAATCGGTCCAGTGGATGGCAAGATATCGTCGAAAAACGATTGGCCGACTATATAAAATCTCTATGTAAAACAATGTTTGTTGATATAGAGATTTTATATAGTCGGCCAATCGTTTTTCGATGATATCTCGCCATCCACTGGGCCAATTTGGATGATCTAATCACCGTTAGATGCGTCTCTACGAGCTCTACAACTTTTAAGTAGTGGGCATGTATCGTTAACTTAGTAAGAAAAAAACTTTTAGATGGAAGCATGCCACATTTTGCCTATAGTGATTTTCATATGTAATTTCTGTCACAGATTTTTATATAGTCAGCCAATCGTATTTCGACGATAACTCGCCATCCACTGGACCGATTTGGATGATCTAACCACCATTAGATGCGTCTTGACGAGCTCTACAACTTTCAATTAGTGGGCATATATCGTTAACTTAGTAAGAAAAAATCTTTATATGGAAGCACGCCACATTTCGCCATTCTCTGGTTGACAGGCAGATTATCAATTAAAAATTTTTAAAAAATTTTAGCCAATCAAAAGTTATCTACTATTAGGACCTGATAATTTTCTGACCCCCCACCCACCTAAAAAATCAGGTGATAAATGGCGCTCCCCTTACAGAGTTTGAGACATAGTTTTTTGTTCTTTTTTGTACATATAACACTTTGGTAGATAAAGTCTATGCAGTGTTATATAATTTTTATAGTCTAGTCAGTGTTGGCATTGGACATCTGTCCATCTAATTTTAACATGATTGGACTGGATTGGACATTGGACATATTCTTGGACATAGTCCAGGTCCAATATGTCCAACTATTTACTAAAATTTTTAAAATTTATATAAGCTATAACAAAATTTTATTTAAATCTATATAATAAAAGAATTTAAATTATTTACTAAAATTTTTAAAATTTATATAAGCTATAACAAAATTTTATTTAAATCTATATAATAAAAGAATTTAAATTAATTCTAAATTATATAAGTTACAATAGAATTCTATATAAACCTAAGCAATAAAAGAATTCTATTTAATATATAATTTTAGAATTAACAATTATCAATAAGTTATACCAAAGTTATAATATAATGATTCAATTCTATTTTTGATAGATCATCTGGATTTTATTGAATTGCATTAGATTATACATATTTAAGTTAGCATTTAAGCATATCCTTAGATTTGTTATTCAAGTTCTTTAACCAATTTGATCAAAAATCTCTAATCAGTATATCTAAATTTATTTGGATTGAAGGATTAATCCAAATTGTCAAACTTAGATTGTATTCTACTATATATATATAGTAATTTTATAATAATTATTATTACTATTAATTAAGCTAATTCTATTACAATTACAAAAATTAGTAGTTTTTTATACTGTATATTGCCAAAATAAGCCATCTCCAAAAATAAGCTACTCCTCTTTTGGTCAAAAACTCAAAAATATCTTTAACTCAAAAATAAGCTACCTCATAATCAATAAGAGTTACTACATAGTAAAGTCCAAACTTTACTAAGCAAATCAATTAAAGCCACTTATGTAAACTTATTTAGAAGATTAAAATACATACAGTATAACCCCGCAATAGTCATATTCACATTAGTCACAATCTCGCTATAGTCACCTTAATTTTTCTATTTAATTATATATACTATATATAAATTTTAGCTCGCATTAGTCACAAACTCACAATAGGCACATAGAAAGTCTAATTTTGGCACGTGACTATTGCGGGGTTTGACTGTATACCCTGAAATTTTGGAGAAGTTTTTATTAATTAACTTTTAATTTTATGTTCAACAAAGAGATTAAAATTATTAACAAAATATATTTGTTGAATATAAAAATTAAAAATCATATAATAAAAAAGTGCTCCTATTTTGATAAAACTTTTAGAATATGTGTATGTAGTTCCCAAACAAGTTTAATTAAGTGCTAATAATTCAATTTACATAGTAAAATTTAGACTATACTATGTAACAACTATTGGTGATTAACCAAAAATTAATTATATCTGAAAATAAGCTACCCTGGATTTTTTGTGTCCAAAATTGTCCAAAAAAGAGGTAGCTTATTTTCAAAAACATATGGCAGTAACTATAGTTAATCTTTAAATTGTTAAATTATTTGAATTTTATCTTTGCATCAAAAGTATATTATAATAATAGTACAAAATTTATAATTTGATTGGCCAATTGTTACATGATTATGTACTAATTTAATGTTATACAATGTCCAATGTCCAACCCCTTCTGGTCCAATGGATTGGACTGGACTGGACATGGGTGGTCCAATGTCCATGTCCAATGTCCAGCCCAACACTGAGTCTAGTGTAGGCTTAATAACATCTTCATAGTCTATTTTTTCTTTGCTTTTTTTTGGTTTTTCTTTTTTGTTTTATTTTTCTTGGATGTATAATTTTGGTTTTTGGCTAATTTTGTTGGGTATTTAGTTTTGTCTCCCTATTTTAATCTTTCCTTTGTTTTTATTCTTCTTTATGAGAAGCTCAAAGAAAGAGTTTTTGAAGGCGTAGGTTATGAAGCATAGTTGGTTTATAACTATAGCTAACGAATTTTTTTTTGGCTTATATATAAGTCAATGCGGCTGGTCACATCTGGGCACAAATTTTATTTGTAGCCGGATGAGGTTGAAGTCTGTTAATTATAATGTATTAAAAAGAAATTTTTAGTAATAATAAATCTATAAGAATTTGGCAAGACTGCCAAAGTCGTAAAAAAAAAAAATTTGCAACTTTGGCCGGAATTATATATGAGAACGAAATTATTTCGGGTTCTAAAACCTGAAATTAAAAATTTGAAGACAAAATTGTTTTTGACCTATTTTACTTGAAAGACAAAATTATTTAATACTTTTTTTGAATAGATGAAATTATAAGAAACATATTTATATAAATTTTATTTATTCTTCCTTATAAAAAATTTTAATTTTCTCTAATGAAGATGAAATAGAGCTTTTTTAAAAATCAATTTCGGTGGTATTACTAGCCGAAATTATAAAATTTTGGCCGGAATTACATCTAATACTTTAGCTGACCCACCACCCAGAAATCAGCTGATTTCTGGAAGCCAGGGTTGGGCAACTGGACAATTGGACAATTGGAAATTTGTCCAGTGTCCAGTGTCCAAATTGTCCAGTAAAAGCAATGGATTAAGAAAAATAATCACTGGACAACAAAAATTAAAAAAATTAAAAAAAATTATAATTTTTAAAATTTTAAACAAAAAATTAAATAAACTAGATAATTAACCAATTCTGTTAAAATTGATAACTTAAAAAAATTAATTTATTAAGTCTGTTTCTGCTATATAATATAATATTTATAATGTTTTCAAGCCTGATATTTCTCAAAACCTGCTTTACCATGCATATTACTTGCATATTGCTTTGGAAGGTTAACATCATTTGAAATACTATCCTTTACAATTGCAAGCAAATTGGTTGCATATAGATATCTTATTTAGTTAAATACAGTATTATGTGGCCAACATATTTATTGCTTATTAATTTTTTCAAATATACTATATGCGCTAACAAAATTTTTGACTAATATACAATAATTAAACTAAATTTTAAAATTAAATAAGAATAAAATTAAATTAAATCAAAGGTATAGCGCATTACATTATAAAATTTTAACTACATTTTTAAGAATTAGCTAGAGCAATCCTCTAAGAGTACTAGTTATCTGACCAGATATGTTGTGCTTTGACTAATTTATTTATTTATTGAATTTTTTTATAAACATGTCACTGGACACTGGACATGCACTGGACATTACACTGGACAATTTGGAAACGTCCAATGTCCAGTAAAAAAGCACTGGATATACAGCTTGCCCAACCCTGCTGGAAGCTCTCTAAGTAGTGGTTCTGTGATACTTTGCATTTGAATTAACAATTTTATTTCCAATTTGTTGATCACTTGTTTTCAAAATACATGAAACTGTGCTTTCATCAACTATGAGATTTCACTTTTTCTTAATCCATTTAATATATTGAGACTGAGTTCTTTTATTTCTATAAGCATAGACACAAAAATTGTGTTTTTGTGCATCAGTAAGAGTAGTTCTCTTGGGTATTGTTTCTAACAAAAAAAAAGTTAATTATATAGGATAAGGGCTATGTCATTAATTACCTGATTATTTTTTATTAGAGGCCTACCACCCTTCCCTTTTTCTTAATATATATGTAGTCAGGTTCTTATATATAATTTTAACTTTTTTTTACCTCCTCCCCCCTAAAAAATCACCTGATTTTTGTCACTCTCCTAAGTATTTAAAAGTTTTTTTTTTATGCTATTTTAACGTATATAATCAAAAGGGGTTTTTTAATCAAGATTTTTTTTTTGCTTCTAAAGGTATCATTTTTACAAGTAAGTTAAAAGCATTCAATTAGGTAAGTTCAAATAAGGCTATAAATTTATTAGAGTAGCACATATAAAATCAAATCGATATCTATCGATATCATTGTACTTTATTTAAATTTATACCATATTTATAATTAATGCTTATATTACAAGAGCAATTTAATAATCTGATGAAAAGTACAAATTTTAAATTTAATAAATTTAATATTTAATATGAGTAATCCAAATTGTGTGAATCTATAAAGATGAAAAGTGACTAAATAAAGTACGCCATCTGGCAAGAACCCCGAAGAATATATGTAATACTGAGATCTGGCTAGAGGTTGGAACCGGTTTTAAATATTCGAGTTTATCACATCTAAATTCGAGTTTATCACACCAAAATTCAAGTTTATCACGTCATTTATTAATAGTTGATGTGATAAACTCGAATTTTGGTGTGATAAACTCGAATTTAGATGTGATAAACTCGAATATTTAAAACCGGTTCCAACCTTTAGATCTAGCTTTGTATAGACTTTTATATAATTTTTCCATATGTCGTATGTTTAAATTTGTATAACCAACTGGTAATTTTTTGAAAAGTTAGATGTTTATTTGTATAACAAAGATGATCTTTATAACAAGTACAATCTTTTTTTGTATAACGATACTATATATACATCGGGAAAATTTTTAAGTAAATATAAACCATATGTTGCAGCTACCTTTTTTTGCTGATTTTTAACAAAAAAAACCGTGAGTAGCTTATTTACTATTTTAAGTAATTTAAAGCACAATAAAGAGGTAGCTTATTTTTGAATACAAAACTTTAATAAGTAAAATAAATAAATAAATATGCTGTAGACAATAAATAAATATGCTGTAGATGATAAATAAATATGTTATAAATATTAATTAATTTTTTTTAAAAAATTTGGATTAACTTATAAAGCGATTTTTGGTCAATTGATTATAGTCGCTACATAGTAAAGTCTAAATTTTACTAAGCAAATCGATTAAAGTCGCATATGTAACATTGTTTAGCAGATCAAAATACGCGTACTCTGAAAATTTTATACAAATCAGAGAACTTTCTATTATTTGACTTTTAATTTTTACGTTCAACGGATTTTTTTTTATAAAAAAAAAACTGTTGAACGTAAAAATTAAAAGTCAAATAATAAAAAGTTCTCCGATTTGTATGAAATTTTCAGGGTACGAGTATTTTGATCTGCTGAACAATATTACTTATGCGTTTAATCGATTTGCTTAGTAAAATTTAGACTTTACTATGTAGCAATGTTCATCGATCGTATGGGTAGCTTATTTTCGGAACTAAAAATTTTGTTGTTGAATTTGAACACGGTTAACTACCGCCCTTCTTTTTTTAGATAGGTTTCTGATTTTCTCTTCATCACTTTTTTTTGTGTAATTATGTTTTTGGCTTTGGTGGTTAACATGATCATACTGGTACTCAGATCTGAAATTGTATAATTTATAGTAAATCTGAACTTATATGATAATTTTGTATAAAGCTTTTAATAAAATTAAGTGTATAAAGTTATATTAAAATTTTGAGTCTGGATCTGAGTTATATATGTATTCTTCGGGGTCCTATCTGGCATCCCCTTAGAAGGAGTTTAATAAAAAAAAAGATGAAAAGTGACTAAATAAAGTACGCCATCCGGCGTCCCCTTAGGAGGAGTTTAATAAAAAAAAAGATGAAAAGTGTAAGATGATCATGTCAATCCGCTCAAATTTGCCCTCAATTGTGTACCATATCGGCCTGATTAGTTTTTAAAGTTAAAAAATTATAGCATAGTACCCCAAAATTTATTAGTATATTTTTTAAAATATATCCCATTTTAATATCATGTGAGCATGAAAGAAAATCATTTAGATAGAACCTTAAAAATTTTATTTACTATTAAAAATATAATCAAACACACTAAAACCTATCGTTCAAAGTCCCAACCTATTATTTTTTTTAATAGATATATAGTATGCTAGAATTTATAGTTATATATGTTTTATTATATATATTAACTATTTAAATATTAGTTATATTTAATTTTATTAGCACTTCAAGATTTACTTGCACTCTTTGTATGCGTTCATGAGCTTATAAAACTTATTGTGGTCTTCAACATTATGAAACAATAAAACACAAAGAACATAATATACTACCTTCTTATATATTACCATTACCTAACTATGAGCTTGATCATGTTAAAAAGTTATAGTTCAGGAAATTCAGAAGCGTCTAAAAAAGCATCACCATACTGTTGAAAATCAGGTTTTTTCTTTACATTGTAGTGAAAATGCCTTTGTAGAAATATTGGTAAATATTTTATACAATATTTCCATGTAGTAATTTTTATAATATCATTTTAGTGGAGACAATTCATATAATATATTAACAAATATTTTTAATGATGCTATGTAGGGAGAACGAGATTATAGTAATGGTCAACTTAGTTAGGTTAAATTAGAAGACGAAATGAAATGTAACTCTCGAACCAAATTATATATTGAATGGACTATAAAAAGATTTTATAATATGTCAGATTATAATTGTTATACTAGAAATATAAAATTTAGATTTTTAACTGATAATGCAATGTTTAACTAATAAAAAATTATATTTTCATTTATTAAAAATATTGAATCAATAAGTTTGTTTAAAAATTAATTAAAATATTTTTATTCGTACTATCTAAAGTATTATAAGAACAACAAAGTTATAATAATTATATACTATTTCTATTACTTGAATAATATTTGAGAAAATATTCATGAACTTAAGTAATTTATTTTAAATAATAGTAGCTATAGTTTTTTATGGGCAATACTAGATTGGCTCTTGAGAATAATCTTAATCAATTGATTGAAATACTTGAAAACACCCATTATATAGTATTACTAGGAGGAATTCTCCTCACGATCATATGACACATAAATATTTATTGTACTTTGCAAAAAGATGTAGCCATTGCAGATCACTAAAGAATATAAACGTAACTAATTGAAAATATAAAATAACAATCTAGAAAACCTATTAAACGATAGCAAAACACTAACAAACAACAAGATATTCAAAACAGCAGCACAAGAATTACACCAGAACGACGAAATGTGTATACAAATATTACAGGGAAAAACTAGTTAGCAAAAAGAAAACCAACAAAGCGACTGATACAAGTACATACAACCTTCCTTGCATTTTTTCTTTCTTTTTAAAATTGTTGAAGTTCATTGTGGAAGAGGCTGACCAAGAACTTAATGTCATGATCTCAGGTATAGCCGGTAAGCCAAATGACTCTAGAACAAGAATTAGCTATAAAAGATCAACAAATCACTCTCCTAATAAAAATGAGGAATTAAAAGAAAATTTAAACTTTTTGATACCGTGTTTAGTTCATGGTTTTATTCTCTTTTTTTCGTTAATTTTTTCTTTTAAAAGGTTCAGAATGAATTTTTTAGTATTCACTTGCGACCTTTTTTGTTTAAGGAGTGGTCAGTGATAGTTATTTCTCTGAATTTTTTAATATTTTTGTCAAAGTCAAATTTTTAGGTAAAAGAAGAAAATTATAAGTAAAAGAAAAGAAACAAATTTAATATTTGGTCTTTTATTTATTGGTGGAATATCTTTAACTAATTATCTAGAACCTTAAAGTCTTTTAATTAATTAATATCTAAATCAGTGACTAAACCAACACACAACAAAAGAAAAACAGTCTAATAGTACATACGATAGTATATAACGACACCAATTGACAACACAAGCGTGTAAATAGAAACTCCAACAAGCGACGACTCTTAGTGACAACACCAAATATGACATCTCCAACTTACAATACCAATATATGACGACTCTAAGGAAAGTACAGTACTAGCATATCAAGATGCAACACAAAAGAAAAAACATTGATCGAAGGTTACAAAAAAAAATATCTCGATTGTGCAACTGAAGAGGGGTATTAAGCACTAGTTAAGCATCTTTAAAGATATGTATGTATGCTAACTACAAAATGACCAAACATATTTAATTCATGTAATTAATTACTTGATTACATTGTGCCTCAGATCGATCCTTGCATCAGATTGATACCACCCTAACTTAGATTAGGGTTAGAGTAAAATTACGGTAAAGTTAGGAGGTAGTTTAGGCCAGTTGTTGGCGATCATTTAATGCTAGTCAATTGATAGTTATCTAACGTGCATCAGATTTAATCTGACACAAGTTTTAATCTGAGACACAACAATTACATACGAACGTATATACTATATTAACTTAATGTAATAGATGTTGTACATGCATACGCACTTTTTTATTTAACAGTCATAGAGGAAGAAGAAATAAATGCATATCCTAAAGACTCGCATATTTTTTTTAAAGGCACACATAAATAAAGGTGCTGACATTTATTAGGTAATATTTTAGGAAGTGGGGGTCAAGAAAAATCTTACCTTAGTTAAATTTGATTGGCTAAAATTCTATTTATAGATCTTACCTGAGGGTAAGGGTAAGCCCCTATAGTAAATGGATATTAGGTAATAAATGTCAGCGCCCTAATGGAACTATATAATTATAAATAAGGGTATCTATCCTTCTTTACATAAACTTGTATATACTAAGAAATCAGAACAATATGCTATTCCTGATTAGTATATTGTTTACACAATATATGGAAAAAAATATATCACAGAATGCTCTATCCAATATATCAATGACAAGCCATATTTTGCAATACAGTTTGACAAATACATGGTTTATTTAACAAAATCTCTATCAGACGTTACAGCTAAATACTGCAAGGTAAATATAATTAATTTTAAAAAAATTATTAGCATTAGCAATATTGTATTAAAAAATTAATATCTTTGAAGGGTCTTAAAGAGCTAAAAAATAAAGGAACTTTGTTAAATAAAGATATTCAAAAAATAAATACAAATACAATTAATAAAAATAAAAATAAAAAGAAAGATATTTGAATGTCAGATGTATAATTGTTTGGATTACATTAAATTCTGTTTGTATAGTTAGAAAAACATTACTATCCAATACCTATCTTAAAGTTTAACTCTAACAATCTCAGTAATTCTACTCAATGACGTTATATGTTGACAATGGCCAAACGTGTATTTGATCAAGTTGAAATTTGTAAAAAAAACATTTTTCATAAAGATGATAAAGTTGAAATTAAGCAAGCATGTTTTATTATAAATAATAAGCCATTTGAAATTCAATATAGAAAAGTTAATCAAGAAAAGATTGACACTTGTATTCAGCATTCTAAAATCATTAGATAAAGGCAAGATATCTCGTAAAGCTTATTGATCATTAGCACATATTAATCAAAATTTGCCAAAAGATAGTGCAGTATCAAGTACATGTCAAAGACTTAATAAACAAATGCAAAATCTAGTTCCCTTATTACTTACAAATGTAGAAAAAACATTTGTTGCTTCTGAATTAACTGAAGATCAACTTTATATTACTGATCCTGATACTATCCTGATATAGTTAATAATGTAGTTGAATCTGCTGAAAAAGGTGGATAGCGTTCTATAATTGATATATTAAATTTTATTGTACCTAAGTATATAAAAAAAAGAACTTTTAATTCCAAATAATACAACTATTAAACTTCGTATATCTGGAGATAGTAGGAATATAGAATGAAAGGTTTAGTATGTTACAGTAATGCCTATTATACTTAATGATATAGGACTACATAAGCCTGAAGGGTATCATATGCTTGTTTTTTACTCAGGAGAGAATCCAGATTTTACCAACTTAATTGCTTGTATTGGAATGTGGAACTTTTTTTTTAGCACAGATTGGAAGTTTTTAGTTACTTGTTTAGGATTTAATTCTGCAAACGCGAATCATTTTTGTTCATGATATACATGTATGAAACAGCAAAATGAAATTCTCAAACAAAATAATAAACTAGTTGGCGATTAGACAATTACCAAAAATATAGAACAAATAAAAAAAAATTTTTTAACATTAAAGAGCATCAACGTGCACCCTTATTTGATATGATTGATTATATAAGCTGATTTTTGGAATTTATAAGTAGAGCGTATTTTTTTTAAAACTTTGAAGCTAAATAACTTCTGATCTACTGGTCCGTTGTAGATGATTTTACTCCCAAAATGTTTGTCTCTTTGAGATGATTCCAAAGAGCCCAAAATTATTAAAATCCAATCACAGGATCGTGAGATAATGTGCTGTCAAGTAGTAACGCACCTAGAGAGTATGGTTTATTGGTTAGACCTATGTCTAACCAATAAACCCTACCCTCTAGATGCATCATTATTTGACAGCGCATTATCTCACGATCCTGTGATTGGATTTTAATGATTTTGGGCTCTTTGGAATCATCTCAAAGAGACGAACATTTTGGGAGTAAAATCATCTACAACAGACCTGTAAATCAGAAGTTATTTAGCTTCAAAATTTTTAAAACAATTACACTCTACTTATAAATTTCAAAATTAAGCCCATATGTAATGCTTTGCATTACAGATAGGGTTGTGCCCCAAACTCACTAGTTTGGGATTAGGTAGAATCCCAAACAGTATTTACTAGTTTCAGAAAAATACCTCTGATTTGCGTAATGTCAAACACTTTTGACATGCATCTTATATTACACAAACTTTTATATGTAAAAAACAGGTTTGGAAGCAGGATTCATATAGATTCTATAAATTCCTATGGGTGGGAGATTACGTGTGCAAATCTTTGGTCTGCCTATTGCATGTGTCTTTTTATACTTGTTACTGACAATGGTACTATTAGGATTCAATATGCAATTCTAAATTAGATTCAGTTGATTAATTCTGCTTGTCTGACTTCATGTGTACTCTTTTATGGTACCAGCATATAGTATTCCCAATTATAATTTATAGTTGACTCTGAACTAACCGGATGGATTGCTTCCAGCATTAATTAACCTTTTGTTTAATCATCTTTTCAA
The DNA here is from genome assembly GCA_003550325.1 of Gigaspora rosea. Lineage (NCBI taxonomy): Eukaryota > Fungi > Glomeromycota > Glomeromycetes > Diversisporales > Gigasporaceae > Gigaspora > Gigaspora rosea. The sequence continues at coordinate 120,965 of QKWP01001303.1, read as the reverse complement.
TTTGTTGACTTACATCAACTTGAATAATTTAAAGGTTTAATATTATATTTTTATTGTGGTTTGCAAAAAGATGTGACTATTGCAGATTATAATGTCATGTAAACCACAGGAAATTGTAAGTTTTAAGAGATTTCAACGAATATCGAGATATGTTAAAATTTCCCTCGATCATCATTACAAAAGTTATGAATCGCATCTTTTTGCAAAGCGTTATAAATGTACGCAGATTTATTTAATAAATTGATTGTTTTTGAATTTGACACTATTTACCAAAATGGGTCATATATTTGGGTTTGGGTTATGAACCCAAATTAGATAGAAATCCCGATTCCCAAACCCAAACTAAGTAGTAATGTCGTAACTTAAAAAAAGGGTTTGGGCCACAACCCTAATTACAGATTGACTTTTTGAACTATTTTTATCTGATTTGCAACGAAATGGAGAGTTAGATAATAAGATTCAGCAAGAAATATTAGTAAAATGAAACAAATTGGTGTAACATTTCAATTTTGAACAGATAAAAATACTAAAAAATTATGTAATATGTCTTTGATGGATTTAGACAAACTTAAAACTCTTATGTAATTTTAATTTTAAGAATATTAGTATTTGTTATTTACCAATAGTTAGACAAAATCAACTTAGAAAACTCTGAAATGGATTCACTGAATTATATGATAATTTGCATCAAAAAAAATAAGCAGTAGTAGTTTTAAAAAAAAGCAATTGAATGGTTAGAATATTTTTTAACTCCATCTCAAGAATGTCCAAATAAAAATTTTGTACAAAAACTATATCGAGCAACAGATTGTACTCCGTATATGCACGTTTTAATCTATCATATTTCTGAATTTATTGAGATTTATAAAAATTTAGGATTAATAACTTTTTCGTGTTTAGCTTTAGAAAAAAACTATATTCAAGTATGTTGATATTTTCAAAATACATTAAAAGATGGTGGACATGATCAGTCTAGAAAATCAGCAAACACAAAAATCAGCAATTATTTTATTGGCAAGCAAATAGTTCTAGTTATATTAAAAAAGCTACACAATACTGATTAGAATAACATTTGTTAAAATTAAAATATTCGTAGAGTCAATTAAAAATGTCAGTTTGAAAAAAATGCTAATAGAATTAGTAAGTATTAATTAGAATTGAAGCTAAAAAGATAAATATATATATATTAATTTGTTAAATTTTTTTTTAAAATAGGGTATTGCTACGAGTTAAAATGCAAAGCATTATTATTAGTAGCTAGTTTAGAGATTAGAGTGATATTAAAGGTTAGAATAGGTTGGTTAAATTTTAGATTAATTGTATCTGTGTAGAAGTATTTTGGGCAATAATGCTCTTCTGGGAAATTTAATTAAATTGGAAAGTTTAGGTATTGAAAATATCGGCATTAATAGCAGATTGGAGTATTTACCCATTAGTGTTGAAGATTTTTAGTGTTCAGCAAGCAAAAAAAAGATGCCAAATACCAAACTTTTATATAATAGATGAATAAATTGATTATTGTGGCTTGTAACCGCATGATTTTTGTGACAATGATCAGGAAAAATTTCTGATCGATTAGTTATATTTATATTTCTTTAACAGCTATCTTTTTGCAAAGCACAATAAATATTTATATGTGTCATATAATTGTGGGGAAATTCCTCCTGGTTAAGATTAGATTTCTCATCTTGAATATTATACTTAGATTAATAAATTTTTTAACTTGTAAATGCAATGCTTAATTGAATTACTTTTTTTTTAAGAATGATATCTAATGCAATTTTGGTAAACGTTATTAGTACCTTTGCCTTTAATTACCGGTACTTAAAACAAGGGATAAGCAAGTATTGTATATTGTTTTTAAAAAAAATTAAACATATCAAAGTGATTGATTATAATGGTTAAATTTGATCTATCATTATTGTTTAAATTTCTACTACATCAGCGAATTATATATATGTAATCTTACGTAAGATAATGCGGCCCGTAATATTATGAAAATCTTACAATCAACACGTTTATACATAATATATTACATTATATTACAGTAAAATTACGGTTATTATTTTGAAATATTTCAAAATATATTGCGAAATATTGCGAAATAGACTAAAACAATGCAAATTACCCTCCCCTACAGGGATTGTGTACTCATGCAGATCAATAAACTAATGTGCGCAGGAGGTGATATTTTGATATTTTCGCATTGTTTCACAAATTTTTACAAATTTTTAAAATTTTTTAAAAAATAAATAAACGATATACATATTCACATAATCATGCTTTTTTATAGGGTTTCGCAATATTTCGCACGATTTCGCAATTTAATATAAAATTTTATATTTTTTTATTTTTTATTATTATACATTATATTTTACATTTATTAAATATATATTTTTATGGGTGTGGCGACTTAGGGAAGTTGGTAAGTTGTCACCCCCAAGTGGCAGGTCTAGGGTTCAAATCCCACTGGCGACGCTTTGGAAAAATAGACCTGTGTTATGGTAACCGTTTCCTGTCGATCGGTTGGGTATATTACCTGTAGTCCTTGGTTACCATCTCGAATGGGAGCTTTCGGGCGAAGTTGTGTC
>QKWP01001303.1:102524-113531 GCA_003550325.1 Gigaspora rosea | reverse complement strand
GGGTAGTGAAGTTAGTGGAGCCACTATAGTGGTGTCGCCGTTTGAATGTTGAAATTTTGAACTTCGTCGTCGTTTGTGGAGATTTCAGACTGCGTCGTTTGGTTTCGTCGTTTGAATGTGAAGATTTCGGTGTCGTCGTTGGTTTTCGTCATTTTGGTGCTGCGTTTATGGAAATTTCAGGCTTCGTTGTTGGTGATTTCCCAGTATGTTTTTCAAATTCGCTTCCTTGGAACTGGAGCCTTGTAAGATATGTACAGTGTTTTTTTTTAATTGTTTTTTTTTTCTTTTTCCGGCTTGAACTAATTTTCCCTTCTTTGTTGGTTTAGCTTTTGGGACTTGTTCTGGTGCGATTCTGTCGTTTTGGCGTCGTTGCTTTAGAAGCATTCGTTTGAGATGGTTTCTTTATTGGTTTTTTTTTTCTTTCTTGACTTGGGTTAATTCTCCTCTTTTCTTGTATACGTAAGTCATTTTGGTGCTGTCGGTGATTTCAAGCTTTTGCCGTCCGTCGAGAAAGCCGCAAAATACTTCGTTTTGGATGTGGAAAGATTTTTTTTTTTTGTGTGTGTTAGAGCATGAAATTGCGCATGGGATTATTATATGTATTATTACTACTGTATTATTACGTTATTATGTTGTAATTAATAAATAAAAATTAAAACTTTAATAATAAAAATTTGGTAATTCATTTTTAATTAAATCCGAGCTAAAAAAACTTAAAAAATTTTTTTGATTGAACTGTAGGTCACGTGCCTGAATTTGATTGGCCAATCATGGGGTCGGCATGGCGACGGATCGCATATTTGTCATGTGATTAAATTTGATTGGCTAGATATGGGTCTAGGATTAAATTAATTGTCTTAACGTAGACCTCTTTGAGGTCTAGGTTATTAGTGTAAACCCCGGGTTTAGGATAAGACTACTTTTAAAAAACTACGTATAATGATAATGGTAAGGGGAGTAACAAAAATCAGGTGATTTTTTAGGGGGGGAGGGGGGTAAAAAAAGTTAAAATTATATATAAGAACCTGACTATTTATCTATTAAGGAAGAGGGAGGGGGGTAGACCTCTGATAAAAAATAATCAGGTGATTAATGACACTGCCCTAACTGATAAATTTATTAATTTTTATGTCAGGTGCCCCGAGAATCATGATAATAGCTGTAACATAATCAGTTTATTCTCAAACGGCTAGAGGCTGTCAGAAAATAAACTGGGTTTAAATAATAAAATTTAAAATGACCTCACTCCCAACAGACATACGTACTGTATATACGTTTGTACGTCACATTATCATGTTTATGGATAATTAATTCGGGCACCCGGTTAATGATAGCTATGACCCGGTTGACAGGTGTTAACCGGGTTACCCGGGTAAAACTTATATGGGTACAAGCTCTAGGTATTGTGATTATTGGCGCTTCTAATTTCGCTGTGGTTTTTACATTTGTGTTTCACTATGGTGGTTTTTGGCATTGTTGGTGCTTGTAATTTCACTGTAGCTTTAGTATTGTTGAGATTTGCGTTTGCTATGTCATTAGTATTTGCGAATTCGTCTTAGCTTTTTTTATATTGGTGCCTGTAATTTTAACTTGGCTTCAAATGCATTGGTGCTTGTAATTCACCATGGTTTGGTGCTTGTAGTTTCTTCATAGCTTTTTTCATCATTAATGCTTGTAATTTCACGTTATGGAGCTCTTTTTGTCATTGGTGCTTGTGATTTTGCATTGGTTTTCAACATTGTGGTTTTTAGTATCATTGGTGCTTGTGATTTTGCATTGGTTTTCAACATTGTGGTTTTCAGTATCATTGGTGCTTGTGATTTTGCTATAACTTTTTATGTTGTTGGTTCTTGTGATTTCACTATAGTTTTTTGTGTGGGATGTATAAAAATTTGTTGCACATCAATTATTCAAATGTATGTTGTGCAACATAGGTAACTTAATAAAATCAACTACCTTTAATCTAATAATCATGAGGCCTAAAATAATCATAAGACCTAAAGGTTAGGGTTAGGGTCAGTTTCATTATATTGAGTTTTGGGAGGGGGTTTTAATTATACGGTACTAAATACAGTATATAAACGTATGATTATGTATAATAAATTTTATCTTTCATTGATCGATATGCAATTGTGTAACCGGGATGATTTTTAGTGAAATCATCCAAGATGGTGTTTAGAATTGTTCAAAATTATTTATACTGTTTTACAATACTTTTTTAGGAAATTTGCGTAACTTATCCTGCTACATTGCCCTGCCCATTAAGCAAAGTTGGAGTATTTGAACCATACTATCCCTTAATTTGTAGAGGTTTGCAGTCAAATTTGTCTGCATAATTAATATAAAAAATATCTCTAATCTATTTTTTAATTATTATGTGATATTTTTTGCTAAGTATATTAATACAAGACTAATTGCCTTATCCCTTGAAAATCTGGTTATTGTTACTTATGTCGCAGATCAAAATTTTCAGGGGCACTGCAGACAGAAAATTTCCATTATAAAGAATCAAAATTGCAATTTTAGTAATTTTAGTCATCAAAGCGCGTAGAAATATAAGTCCGTCGCTTCGCTCCGAATAATACATTTTTTCAGCCAATAGAATCGTTGTTGATGTTATGTTAAACAAAGAATCAATTTGGAGTGGCTTTGCTAATTCTGTAATACAAATGAAAATGATTTAATCGTGTGACTAACGACATAGTAAGCCAGTCCTATCATTACCGTCACTCATTATTACAATTTAATTCTAAAGATCCGTATAATATAGTATAGTGAAATGCAGAACTCTATACAGGATTTGACAGACTCTTTTGCTTTTACACCAGATTGGTTCTTGTTAAAAGTTGAAAATTTTCCTGACAGCTTAATATGTAGTACCGACAAAAAAAGTTCTCAAAAACCTTCTTTGTCTCTCAACTTAGGCTCGTTAGGAAAAATATCAAATCCGCCTCTTGTTCCTGCAACTACACATCCCCTAAATCATCAGATTACATTGTCACCTATAACACCTACATTCGTTAGCAAATTTAATGGTAACGATTTACATATTACAAAGCGAAATGACAATGATCCACTTCTATCTTTTCAAACTCAAGATAAAGTTTTAAGGAAACGTTATAGCCCATTGGATCTTAATATAACTGATGTAATTCACGAAGAAAATGATCGAAAGGAACCGGAAAAGAAAAAAGTTATTGTGCATATGATCAAAGCCTCTGATACTTTAGCCGGTATTTCCCTGTCTTATGGAATAGAGGTTTGCGATCAGTGTCTAATTTAATTTCAATATTATTCCGATGAATAGTTTCTAATGTTTTATGGTCATATTTATCGCGTTTTGTTTGACATTTAGATATCGATTCTCAAAAGGGTAAACAAATTGTGGACTAACGATTCGATTCATATGTACAAATATTTATATATTCCTTTGGATGATTGTACAATAGTTAGTGACAAAGCAAACATTATTATAGAAGAGGAGAAAACTCTACACTCTAAAAAACATGTATAGACATATAGAATTCTTGAGAAGGAAATGGGCAAGTTAGCTAGCTACTTGTCCCATTATTTAATAGAGTGAGGCATTTCGCATTTTTGATGATATAGGAAAATCCTACATGATAGATGGCTTATTATGTATTATTAATCTTTTTACAATAACAATATAGCATGATTCATCTTTTCGGATGATTTTCATTTAGAGATTCGCATTTTCTATCTTTCAATGCTGAGGCCTTATTTTTACAGAACAAGCACGTAATATACGATGCATTTTTACGAGGCGATCCATTTTTACAAAATGTCAGGTCGGAATTCATCGGAGATTAAGCAATACTTGACGATCTCTGCAGCAAATTAAGTAAATTATCATTGGATAAAATTTTTATTTAATGAATATGTTACGATTTCTGGGACAAATCCGACTCGGAATTTTGAGAATCTTCTAGATTCTGGATTAGTATTCTGTTTGCCTGAGCAGAAAAAAAGTAGGTTTACTTAATAAAGCGAATTATTTTTACATAAAGGAAAGGTAGGATCTGTGACGCAAAACTTACCTTTTTGAGCAACGATTTTAAAATGTCACGTGACCGCCGCATTTAATTCAACCAATAGAATTGCGGTGAGACTATAAAAAATTTTTGAATCTTTTTCAATCGAAACTAATTTTTTTATAATGATCTTATTTATCTTCCCAGTAAAAGTTGTAAAGGTGGCTGTTCAATCCAACGGTAATAAATTAATCAAAATCAGCATAGTACATCGTGAGATACAAGTAAAAAAAGGAAACTTTAAAATGCAAAAAAACTTTTTTGGTTAATATCTTGTGACCCACTAGGCTGATTTTAGTGATCTTATTACCATTGAAATCAGAACAGCCTTCTTTACAACTTTTACTAGAAGTTCAAATAAACTTTAGCTTTTTGCTCTTCTGTACAATAGACTCAAATTTCTTTTTTTTTTCTACAATATTTGGTTACTCTTGAATATTGTGTTCTAATAAATAAAAATATATTTTTGCCAAATAAATACTTTTTTATTCTTTAATAAATATATACTGAATCACTTTAGTGGAGTAAAATTCTACTTCTGCACTGTTTTATATTTTTTCTAATTCTAAAAAGATTTCGTTACTATGTGCTATGTTATAAAACTGTATTGAAAGTTATGGCTACTTGTAACAATATATATGATTGTGTTCTTTTTTTTAGAGATTGGACCTGTTACCCGCATATCTGGATATCAGCACGATTACCTGCATGCCCGGATACTATAAATATATCACGGATAACAATCTTTATCTGGTAGTATTTAGAAAGATAACCTAACAGATATCCGCGGGTATCTGCAGGTACCAGGGGTATCCGCAGGTATTTGAGCATGGTGAGCTTTAATTTTGATTGAATGATCGGATAAAATGTTTTTTACATATTAGAGTAACATTTCGCAAGGATTGTAGGCCACGAATACGAATTGTAAAAGGTTAAGACCAAAAAAAAATTAAAAGTAGAGACTTTGTTTTATTTATTATTAAATAATTCAGTAATCCACGAAGTAATTCGGAGGTTAGATGAGAGGTATGTTTAAAACGATTAAGTTTAGCCTATATATCATTATATGCAATAGATCAATTAAACTCAACAATTTAAGCTGCCCTTTATTTGTAAAAACTTTTCTTCGTGATTATAACTAACAAAACGACTTTGACTATCATAAAGGCTAATCACATGAAGTTGCGACTTATAAGACTTATATATTTCGTGAGAAGAGTTAATACACTTTAATTATTAAATAAATTAAGAATCAGCTTGATATTAGAGCAGAGACTATATTTAAGATTATTTCTGTTCATTTTGTTATTATATAGTATTCTAGAAATAGTTTTCTTGTTTTATTTCATTTTATTTTTTCTGATTTATAGTGTGTACTGTACGTATAGCATAGTCATGCTACAAAAATTTGTTAGTGATGTGTATTCGAGCTAATCAGGTAATATCCGAACAAATCGGTACAATAATCTTTTCGAATGATAAAAGAATCTCTAGAATCTAATGCTACCAACCATAATCAGATATCACGTCACCGACAAAAGTTTGCACCATGACAATGTTATTCTATTGGGATTCATTAATAAAATTTGAGATGTAATTTTATCTGTGGCAGAATATAGTTTTGGGTCAAAAGTTATCTCAAATTGTCACAAATATATAATTATTTTTATATCATTTAGCTCATTTTATTCAACGATTTTAATTAATTAATATTGAAGTTTAAAAATTTGCACGATGAAAGCTGCTATGCTAATATCCGTAGGGTATCCAGTTTATCCGGATAACCGTAGAATTATTGGTTATCCATAAAGTTACCTGGTTATCTGTAGTAGGATTTATCCGGATCCGCAAATCAAAACTGACAGTTTATCCGGATACAACTTTTATAAAAAGGATACAGAAAAACGGGTATCCGGATATCTGGGTCCAAACTCTACTTTGTTTTAATAAAGATATTAGCAAAACTATCAAAGAGCAAAAAAAAATAACCAACTATTTTGGCTAAAGAGAAATACTGATAGTTAAAATTTATACAGTACGGAACAGTAAAAGACATTCAATCTAAACATATAGATGCCAATTTTGGGTGCTTATATAATCAATTCTGATTGGCTAATTTTTGTGCAATTAATTTTGATTGGCTAAAAACCTATATATGGTTTATTTTTTTATATTAAATGCCAATTTTTAAAACTCATATAAACTTTAATGCTTTATAACTTCCTTAAAATTAAAATAAAAAAAATTTCTCTGACAAAAATGTAGTTTATCTAAAAATCTATTAATCGTCAAAGGGTTTTTTTGATTTAATTTTTTTTAAAAAAGTTATAATAATTTAAAGTTTTACTAATAACGAGTGGATATCTTTTACTATCCAGTACTGTATATTTTTAGCTAGATATTAACTAAATACTAATTAAATATAAATTAAGTATTAGCTAAGTATTAACTATATACAGTACTATATTATTTAATTAAATATTGAACTAGATATAAGCTAAGTATTAGCTAAATATTAATTGAATATCAACTAGATATTAACTAAATATTAGCAAAATATTAATTAAATATCAATACAATAACAAAATCAAATAATATAATAGCATTAGATTTAAACAATGAAATTTTTTCCAACTGTAAAAAGTTTCTATTAAATTTAATAAAGATAAAAGCAAGGTCTTACCATTAAAATTAAAAAAAAAAATCAAATAATATAATAATGTAAAAATAAAATAAAAAAAAATACTAAAAAAAAAAAAAGCTAAAAAAAACAAGCAAAATTTACTAAAATCTATTTTATAATACTATTGCAAAATATATTTTATAGTTACTATCAAAAAAAAAGTAGCTCTTTCTGATGATCCCTTATACCAACTTTTTTTACAAATACTAATCTATAAAAACTTTACAATTAATATATTTGTATACTGTATAACAAACCTTTATTTGGTAGCAACTAAAACCAGAGTTTCAGATCAGATATTGAAAAAACTAAAATAAAGCTAAAAAAAGGTTTCTTTTTGGGAGTTGATTACTAATAGAAGTTTCTGGTACTATTAAAATATAGTAAAACCCAAAACTCTAAAATTTTTATCAAAAGTTATAAAAGTACTAGCAAATTATACTTTTGGTTAAATATATTATTTTGTAAAGTATATAATCTTACATTTCTTTGCAAGTTGGTATTTTTAATACTTTTTCTTGAACTTTTCAAAATTTTGTTAAAAAAAAAAAGTCTAGTTTACCTTTTATAAGATTGGCAATATTTACTCTTTTTTAATTAAGAACATATCTATTCAATTGGAATCAAGTTACAAATAAATTTCAGGTTTTTTAAAATAAACAATAAATGATACATGAGATGTTTTGGTTAAAAAATTGTAATAAAATTTTTTCTAAAAAATTTTAGCTATTAGATTTTTTGTTATTATTAAAAGTTTTAATATTTTTACTAATACTATAAATAGATATAAAGAATTAGTATTATATAATTTTTATAATTTTGTACAGATTTAATAGTACACTTTTTAGTTTTATTATTACCTTTTTTGTTTTTTTATTTTTGTTTTCTTTTTTATGTTTTTGTGAATTTGGTTATTTATTTAGATTTAGTTAGTATTTTTTTTTATACCCTTTTGATTTTTTTTATTATATTTTGTTTTTTATTGAATATGAATAACCTATTTAATAATTTAGAAAGAATTTAAAAAAGTTAGTTCTTTGGCAGATCTAAAAAGTTTTCCAACTTATATATATAAGTTGGTGTAATAGCTCATATTTAAATATGGTTTTCGTAGCTAGATAAAATTAAACTTGCAATTTGAGGGTTTTTTGTACATGAATCTTAGATTAGTGCATATATAAACTTATTAATATAGTACTAGTAAAACTGTTAAGGGTAGGGTGTATATAGATCATTTTTCATATGGGGTGTTCCCTTTTAAAAGGGCACATTTTTACATATATTTTATTTTGAGATAATTAAGGGTAGGGTGTACGTAGATCATTTTTCATATGATCTACATGGTAGATTGAATTTTTATATAGTAAATAAAAATATGCTTCTAATAAAACTTTTTATTATCTGAGTCAATTTTTACCATATTTATATAATATATAGTTTAAAGTAGCTTGTTTATAATAGTGAAGTTGTAAGAAATGCATCTCTTTAAAAAAAATAAACTTCATGTAAAATTAAATTTTCCGAGGTCACTATATGTTTTTTCTGGGTTACACAAAAATTTGATAATCCTCATTGGTTGAATCATATGATGTTCATATGTAAATCATATGATATGGTTATACAAAGTTGATCTACAATCTATTTTATATGAAAATGGAAATATTGATACCCTACCCTTAAGTTTAACTGTTTGTTTTGATTTTCGGACTGATCCGGGATTAATCAAATTTCACGATTTTAATTGGTTAAATGTAACAGGTAACTATCAGGTAATCTCGTGATGTGCTTGGCCTTGGACAACTTCGTGAAATATTTCTTTTACATTATCTCTATTTTTTATTATACAAATCGACTTTCATTTATAATTTAAAAATATCAATCATGTCAAAATTTATATGAATCTAACGAAAACTCAATTTTCAAAAAAATATAAAAATGGGCCCTTTTAAAAGGGAACACCCATATGATCTACGTGGTATTTTAGTTTTTTACATAGTAAATAAAAAAATATTTCTTATAAAACTTTTTAACATCTTAATCAATTTGTAACAAATTTATATATTATATAGTTTGATCTAGTTTGTTTATAATAGTAAAGTTACGCAGTATGTTTTGCTTTAAAAAAATTAACTTCATATATAATTAATATTTCTGAAATCACTATGTTTTTTCTGTATAGTACAAAGAATTACTAATCCTGATTGGTTGAATCACATGATATTTATAATATCATATGATGTATTACATAAAGTTGATCTACAATTTATTTTATATGAATTTGAAAATGTGTACATCCTATTCTTAAAAAATAAAAAAATTATAGTACAGTCAACTTTTCTAGTCTGAACTACTGGACGATATGTCACAACAAAATTTTTTATATATAAAATTTATAAAAAAAACATATAAAATTACTATAAGCTTTGATTTTAATATTTCTTCCCCTACATATTAACTTAAAGTTAAATTAATATAACAAGAGAAGAAGAAAAAATTGAGCTTAAAAATCAAATGAAAATTTTGCTAATTTTGCACAAAACAAAAATGTAAAGTAGGTTACCCTGTAAGAAAAATGGGTTGCCTATGTACTAAAGTCAAATTTTTTAATTGATAGTCCGCCAGTTAATCAGAGATCGATCATAGTGTAATGTGACGCAAATCATATATGAAAATCACTATAGTGTGAATGTGGCGTGCATACATATAAAAGTTTTTTTCTTACTAAGTTAACGACACATGTCCACTAATTGAAAGTTGTAGAGCTCATCGAGGCGCATCTAACAGTGGTTAGATCATCCAAATCGGCCTAGTGGATGGCGAGATATCGTTGAAAAACGATTGGACGACTATATAAAATCTCTATATAAACACGAACATTGTTTACACAGAGATTTTATATAGTCGTCCAATCGTTTTTCAACGATATCTCGCCATCCACTGGGCCGATTTGGATGATTTAATCACCGTTAGATGCACCTCGACAAGCTTTACAACTTTCAATTAGTGGACATGTGTCGTTAACTTAGTAAGAAAAAAACTTTTATAATTATGCACGCCACATTCACACTATAGTGATTTTCATTTGTAATTTGCATCATGTTACACTATGATCAATCTCCGATTAACCGGCAGACTATCAATTAAGTTTTAAATATAAAATCCTTTTTTTTATCAAGATAACCTATTTTGGATGCTTAAGCAAAGTTGTTCAGTATGCAATTTTACTTGTATTTAAAGTTAAAACACTATTTACTAGGTAAAAATGGGATCACAAAGTTAGAAAAAAAATTTTTTTTAAAAAATTTTTTTTCTAACTTTGATCCCATTTTTTATCTAATAAGGGTATAGACATTTATCAGGTGATTTCCACCTCTTAAGAGGGTATCCTCTCTACCTGTTACTAAATTAGCCAATCAAATTCAAGCAAATAATATATAAAGACAGGACCTAGTTTGGTTCGGATTTGGTTTGAAGTTTGCAGGCTAGTCCAAAGATAATATGTTTCTATGTATTTTTTGATGCTAAACAAGTTTACTTAGTGTATAAAGTTAGAATTAATTAGTAAAATTTTGTGAATCTTAAGATTTTATAGAATTTTATTAATAAAATTCTATAAAATCTTATAATTCACAAATTTTTATTAATTAATTTTAACTTTATGCAATAAGTAAATATGTTCAGCATTTAAAAATACACCAAATTGGTATAATTGTTTTTATTTTACTTGAAAATTAGACATTAAATGTATAATTTTAGATTTTTGATCAAATAAGTTAAATTTAAGCAACTTTTTTCCAAATTTCAAGTAAAATAAAAACAATCCTGCTAATTTAATATATTTTTAGTTTCTGAATAAGTTTATTTAGTGCATTAAGTTAAAATTAATTAGTAAAATTTTGCGAATCATAAAATTTTATAGAATTTTATTAATAAAATTCTATAAAATCTTATAATTCACAAATTTTTATTAATTAATTCTAACTTTATGCACTAAGTAAATATGTTCAGCATTTAAAAATATATCAAATCGGCATAATGTTTTTATTTTACTTGAAATTTAAATATTAGATGTATAATTTTTGATATTTGATCAAAAAAGTCAAATTTAAGTATCTTTTCTCCCAATTTCAAGTAAAATAAAAACAATCTTGCTGATTTAATGTATTTTTAGTTTCTGAATAAGTTTATTTAGTGCATGAAGTTAGAATGAATTAGTAAAATTTTGTGAATCATAAGATTTTATAGAATTTTATTAATAAAATTCTATAAAAT
>QKWP01001303.1:82390-96414 GCA_003550325.1 Gigaspora rosea | reverse complement strand
CCTACTATAGTTGTAACATGTGCGAATGGAGCTAATAATTCAACAAGTTCCTGAATTCCTAACAAATCATTATCATTAAGAAGTAAGGTTTCGAGCGTTCTAGCATTATTTCTAACAATTCTTTCTTTGTCTTTTGCAAGATCGCTCTGTAGCTTTTTTATTGCTTCATAAAGTGCAAGTAGCCGGTTTAGTAAAAGATATGTGGAGTTCCACCTTGTTGTAGTATCGTTTGAAATTGGATCCAAAATCGAAGCATTTTGACTAGTAGTTAGTGGGTTTTTTGTTTTAGCAATTTCAAGTTGTATTGACTGTAATTTTTCTCTATATTTATCTTTTCCTGCAATAAATGAGTTAAGAGCTTTTGTACAAATTATAAGGTCGGTTGCATACTTTAAACCATCTGTTATTCCTAGTTGAATGGTATGAGCTGTGCATCGAATATGTAAGATTCCTATATCTTTTAATGCTTTTACCATTGAGCTCGCATTGGCAGTTACACCTGCTATGCATTTGTTACTTAAATCCTATTTAGCTAATTCTCTTCTTAAACAATTTTCAATGTGTTCTGATGTATGCGGATATGGAAAACCTTCAATTGTAAGTAAAGCTTTATACATTTCGAATTCAGGTGAAAGCCAATGTGCAGTAATTCCAATGTAGGGTTTGTGAGCTTTGATCCATAAATCTGTAGTAAATGCGAAACTTTCTAACGTATCGTTAATTAAAATTTTTAGACTATTTTCAGAATACTCCATTGAACTAAACATTTTTTGTTTAAATATATCTTCACATGGAAAATGATATTGCGGTTCTGCTTCATATAAGATATTCTGAAATTGTTCATTTGCTAAAACGTTAAAAGGCTGCATATCATTAATTAGCCATGCCAAAATTCTAGAGGTAATTCTTTCCTGTTTTTTTTTGACAATGGTACTTTGCTAGTAACTAACTCTAATAATATGGGCTGTGATGAATCTAATTTAACAGGTTGTAATCGTGTTTCTCCTTTACTATTTAAAGGTAATAACGAACCAGTTTGATTTAATCTATGCTCAGTTCGAAGATGACCAGCTAAATTTGTAGTACTTGTTGTTAATTCGAATATAGCTGGACACTGTTGAAGATTGTTATCGTCACCAATCCATGCACGGTATTTAATTTTTTTAGCAACTTTGTCTTTTATCATGTAAGTCCATACCCAGCTTTTTCCTGGTTTGGTTTTTTATTTGTATTGTTATTTTGTTTTTTACTAATTTTTTTTTTTATTAATAATATTTTTTTGTGATATTGATGCTTGCGGGATTGTATTTTGAGCATAATTGCATGGATCTTGATCTTTGTCTGAAGAAGGTCTGCTATCAACAAAATGTTCATCATCCAAGGAAAGTTCATCATCTAAGTGTAATAGTTCATTATCCAATAATAAAGGCCGTTGTTCATCAGATAATAAGAGCGATTCTTTATCTGACAACCAAGAAGATTCTTCATTAAGCAATAATTCATCGTTAGAGAAATTTTGCAATGACATTTTGTACACCAAATGCTAATAGCAAAAAAAGAATTCAAAACAAGAATTTATAAATAATTCGTAGTAGTTGGGCTTGGGTTGTAAGATGCCTATTTTTTTTACTTGAATTTTCCATACTAATTATTTTCATTTGCATAGCCATTGATGCAGGTTTTCCTATTTTGTGTTATTCTTCGTATTCAGAATTTAACCACAACTATGGATTCTATTATTTTACTTTTTTATTTAGCTATTTGGGTACAGTAAAATTTATGTTTAGAGCGTGGGAACTAAGTCATATTATTTGATAATAATTATTTCTAGAGCAAGAGATATACTTTATGCGAGTTAAGTCTAGTTATTATGACTTTGTGTGAGATATGAACCAAGCTGAATTTTTGGGTTCACAGATTAGATTTTAGTGATATTTTAGATATTTTTTATATTTAATAAATCACTAATAACTATGATTTCTCATTAAAATTTATTGCGCAAGATATGATGCAATTGTNGCCGTTGTTCATCAGATAATAAGAGCGATTCTTTATCTGACAACCAAGAAGATTCTTCATTAAGCAATAATTCATCGTTAGAGAAATTTTGCAATGCCATTTTGTACACCAAATGCTAATAGCAAAAAAGAATTCGGAACAAGAATTATAAATAATTTGTAGTAGTTGGGCTTGGGTTGTAAGATGCCTATTTTTTTTACTTGAATTTTCCATACTAATTATTTTCATTTGCATAGCCATTGATGCAGGTTTTCCTATTTTGTGTTATTCTTCGTATTCAGAATTTAACCACAACTATGGATTCTATTATTTTACTTTTTTATTTAGCTATTTGGGTACAGTAAAATTTATGTTTAGAGCGTGGGAACTAAGTCATATTATTTGATAATAATTATTTCTAGAGCAAGAGATATACTTTATGCGAGTTAAGTCTAGTTATTATGACTTTGTGTGAGATATGAACCAAGCTGAATTTTTGGGTTCACAGATTAGATTTTAGTGATATTTTAGATATTTTTTATATTTAATAAATCACTAATAACTATGATTTCTCATTAAAATTTATTGTGCAAGATATGATGCAATTGCACAAAAATCAAGTAAAAACAATTATGATATAAATATGACATATTGCATCTTCTATTTAATAAATTATTGAATCGCTAAATTTGTGTTAATTGCGAGCATTTTAATATAGTAATTACAAATAGCCATCTGGATTTAATCCAGAATTCAAATATTCGAACCAGAGATCGTTTTTTTTGGATTGGTCAAAGAATTTAAATAACGGAACTAAGGATGCGCCCAAAACTAACTTTAAATAATCTAGTGTAGACTCAATCCGGACTTGATTGAATTAACCTGTCTAAAATATAATCGAAACGCTAGTTACAAATGATAAATATAAAAGGAAGTTTATTTAAACTATAGTTCATTTAAAATTTTCGACTAAGCCGACTAAGCTAATAAAATTTCATTGACTTGGCTGGTCGAAAAATTTTGATCGACTAGGATCACTAACTTGAATATTGGGTATCACTATTTGTTTACAAAAAATCATATGATAATCATATGATGTAACCAATCAAAATTAACTATTTTGTGTAACTACAGAGAATTTGGATTGACTATGAAGAACTTTCCATATATACAAGTATATTTTTTTAAAAATATTTTATTATTATTTACTGGTTTACATAACATTTGAAAAATTTTTAAACCCGACCACCTGGTATATATATAAAAATTTTTATAAGTAATAGCAAATTTATAACCATAAGGATCACCACCAAAATACAGACCATAATCATGTTTATTACTGCATTATAAATTGCATATCGTGAACTAAGAGGAGTGACAAAAAATCAGGTGATTTTCTAGAAGGAGAGGATAAAAAAAATTGAAATTATATATAAGAACCTGATTCTATATATATTAAAAAATAGGGGGGTAGGCCTCTAATAAAAAATAATTAGGGAATTAATGACACTGCCCTAAGGATATTATCCTGCTCTAACCAGCCTGCCTGTGCTTAAAACCCATTAGAACTCTATTCGGAGCATATTTATATAAAAACTAATTTTTGAACTTAGTTTATATAAATGTATTATTAATTATACTTGCATGAGCAGTTTAATAAGAATAAATGCATATCTCGTATCCTGCGATGTGCATATATATCGCACCCTAATTTGATTGGCTAAATTTGAATATTATTATTTTTAAAAAAAATAAACAAATTATTGTGAAAACTTTAAGATTAGGGTTAGGTTAGAAGGTTACTAGGAAATTCTTAAATTTCTTTGTATATATATGCAAAATTTTGTGCTGAACAAGTTTACTTAGTCGAATTAGAAAGGTTGTCTTATCAAAATTTAGAAATATTCGCAATTTTTCATTTTTTTAACTCATTTTTTGATAATTTTTCTAAACTTTATTAAGACAACCTTTCTAATTCGACTAAGTAAACTTGTTCAGTACTAAATTTTGCATATAGGTGCAAAAAATTTTAAAACTTTTTTAAAATTTCTTAAACTAATTCTTAGTCTAAAGAATTTTAACAAAAATTGTTTATTTTTTTAACAATAATAATCTGCAAATTTAGCCAATCAAATTAGGGTGCAATATAGCACATCACACCCATGCGAAGTATATTAAACTTCGTTTAATAAAACCTGCTATTGCTATAACTTTTTATTAAAACAAATACATAAACTTACATTTAAAGTTTATTACAAATCAATATGATTTATTTTAAACTTGTTTGGAGCATGATTTAATAATAAAAATCATATGACTGCAAAAACTCAGGTTCCAGTTCCAAACAGGATCAAACTGAGTTTTGGTGATAAAATCCCTATTGTGAATCTTCTATATGACTTAAATTAAATTTTGAAAGGTAAAGTTTTTAAAAAAAAAATAAAACTATTATCGTATATTTCATATTTTCCACAAGGATCACCATCTTTTCCAATAGAGAAGTCGGGTCTATCCTATCTAATAGAATTATATCCACCAAGGATTTTATCAGTGCCTTCAACTTTTATAACTACAACAAGATCCTCTTCTCTATCATATAATTTCCAAAATGCTTTACTAGTAAAACCATTTCTACTTTCATGAAAAAGTAAGTTAAAGCTATAAGAATTGTTTGCTACCGAATATGATCCAGTTTTCCAATCAATTTATGAAGCAATTTTTGTGGCATTTACTTTATGAATAACCCTTGAAAATTGATCAATTGTCCTAAATGGAAGCAAAATATATGAGGAAGAAGAACAATCAAGATATTCGACTATTAGGATGCTTGAATCTTTTGGTAATATCATTCCAAAGTTATTTATCTAAAATTTTTGTAATGTCATTTCTGAAATTTGAAAATAGCATATAAGGGAAAGATAGTATTTTAAGGCTTGGAGATTTTTATGAAACCAATTCTTAGGATCATTAGATAAGCCAAAAATTTGAGCTTAATAACAGTATTCCAAATTTTTATCTCAGTTACTAATCCTTTAGTATTAAAAACTTTTTCAGAGTTTTTTGCTAAGATTTCATTGCTCCATTTTCGCAATCTTTAAAAATAGGTATTCTGAAAGCTTAATTGAACTTACTACTAAGCAAAAACGATAAGGTTTAGAAAACTTTTTTAATTTCTCAAATTTTATCTGAACACATGAAATATTTGAACGGAGCCATATACATTTTCTTTAATCAAATAAGCTTCAAGATGTTTAACTAATTCTTCAAGAAAGAATATATAAGCAACGAGCATAAGTTCAAAGATAAATGGTTCATCAAGAATTTCCAATAAAATTGTTCCTCTGGTAGTATCATCATTGAATAGTACGTAGCATATTTAACAATACATTAACGTGCCAAAAACACGTTAACATGTTGTATATTAAATTTAAATATATATAAACGAATGAATTTGACTTTAATAAAAGATACATGTAAAGAAGTTCCCTTTGATTTTACTTAAAAAAATAAAGGAAGTAAGCTAGTATAATGCTAAAGAGACCTTTATTTAAGTAAATTAGAAACATATTGTTCTAGTAACTATTAAAGCTAAATCAGTTAACGCATACACACTCCTTTCTTATTAATAGTTAAATATATACCTGGTACATATTACAATAATTGCATTATTTGATTGGCTATTTACTTACTGCGGCATAAAAAAAAATTTTGAATTTTGCAATTTTCTGACCTGGCCAGATATAAAAACCATTAAATTTTATTTGTATCACCTTATTATAAAAAGTTTTATTAGTACATATTTTAATTTCTATATAAAATTATTTGTACTACCAAAATTATATAATAAGTGATCTATATATCCTTTACTCTTAAACTCAAAAAATTTGACTTTAGTACATAGGTAACACATTTTTCTTACAAGGTAACCTACTTCGATCGCCTAAGTAAAGTTGTTCAGAGCATGTTTTTATATATACTTTTTGGTTTAAAATTATTAAATATTTATTTTTGGTGAAGTTATATTTTTGTTTTGTGCAAAATTGGCAAAATTTTAATTTGATATTTAAGCTTAATTTTTTCTTTTCCTCCTATTCTATATTTCTGAAAAATTTAACTTTAAGTTAATATGTAGGAGAAAACATTAAAGATTCAAAGCTTATAGTAATTTTATATATATTTTTTTTAAATTTATATATAACAAAAACTTAGGCATAAATAGTATGACAAGTCGGTTGACTGATAAAAATTTAAAAAAGTTCGATTTTCAAAAAGTTATATATGGCTAATCCAAACTCTATAATAAATTTACAAAAACTGTATTCTAGAAGATTTTGTTTAGTTTAAAGAGAGTTTAATAGTGTTTAGATTAGAAAGATTTGGATTAGAGAAAGGTAACTATATTGTATTACTATAAAAATTTAGGTTTAACAAGTTGTATTTAAAAATTTAACTATAGTAGGACCCGAGCTATTAATATAGGTTAGTAAACTAGATGTATAGCTAACTTAATAACTTTTTTGGATGTAAGATCTTAGATTTGCTTAGAATCAACAAAATTTTAAAAAAAGTTAGATTTTCAAATTGCGTATTTTTTAACTAAACTTAAAACAATCAGAGATTGCTAATGCTAATTTTTGGTACTGATAGTATAGTTTACTAGGGTTCCAAACTGGTTTAAAAATTTCTATCTATGACCTATTGGGTCAATTATCTTTTCCAACTGGGTACCTGAAACTAATCCCGATTACCTAATTAAAATGGGTCATCTGGTTGTAATCGGGTGATCCGGCTATCCGAATAAAATGGGTCACCCGGTTATGTTCGGGTGACCTGGATAACTTATTAGCGAAGTCAAGTCAACAATACAACTAAATACATCATTTTAAAAAAATTTCATATAAAAAAGCATGTCCTTCTATAACTTATTGACAGGTGACCTATTTTTTTATTGCCGGATGACCTATTTATTGACGGATGATCTGCTTATATAGGACCCCGAAGAACTCTGATATAACTCAGAGGTTACTAAAAAAGGAAATTTTGCATAGAAATTTATCAAACATCGCATTTTTAAAAATTTAAAATTTGGCCTATTTTATACACCTATTTGGCTAATATTATACAAACTTATATTTGAGTTGTATCAGAGTTTTTCAGGGTCCTGCTTATATATTTAAACCGGTTTGTCAAAAATATGACCTGGGTAGTAATTTTTTCAGGTCAGGTTATTGGTTTCACGGTTATCCGGATCAGAGCTTGGAACTCTATGGTTTACTACTGTAGATTCCTAAAAATAAGTTGGCTTTTTTTAAATTTAAAAAATCTTAAATAATTTTGAAATATTATAACTTTTTAAGGAATTTGTACACAATAAGGAGGTAGCTTATTTTAGAGATATAAATCCTAAAAAGGTTTATTTATCTCAATGTTTATTTTTAAAATTTATTTCACGTACTAATACGCATTCTGATGTAAATAAATACAAACAAATACCTTTTTTATTATTATAATAATAATATAAATTAAGTTTAAATTTTAAAAGCCATTGTAAGAGATTTAATAATCCAAATTTAACGATTTTGGTACCATTTGAATCATCTCATCAAGACAAATCAAATGGTACCAAAATCATTAAATTTAGATTATTGTAGTACAAGATATTACATATTCACCAGTTAGATTTTTCATAATAAATATGTAATATTTTTAATTATTTTTATAATAATAATTTTTGATCTATTAGTCTAGTTTAAATAATTTTATTACTAAAATGTTCTTTATAATAAGACGATTCTAACGAGCCCAAAATCATCCAAATCCAATCACAGGATCTTGAAATATCTGTATGTCAAATGATAACGCACCCCCTATGGTTGAAGGATTGGTTGGACATAGTATAGACTATGTCCAACCAATCCTTCCACTATAAGGGTGCGTTATCATTTGACACACGAATATTTCAAGATCCTGTAATTGGATTTGGATGATTTTGGGCTCATTAGAATCGTCTTATTATGAAGAACATTTTAGTAATAAAATTATTTAAACTAGACTAATAGGTCAAAAATTATTATTATAAAAATAATTAAAAATATTACATATTTATTATAAAAAATCAAACTAGTGAATATGAATAATTTTATAATTTTTATAAAATCTTAAGATCTTGATAACCAGTAATTAAAATTTAATGATTTTTGGTACCATTTGATTTGTCTCAATGAGACAGTTCAAATAGTACCAAAATTATCAAAATCGGATTACTAGATCACAAGATATCCACGAAATGTTTGTAACGCAATTTATAACTTTTTAGACGATTCTCTAGTCAACTGGTTCAAAAATTTTTTTTTATATATAAATTTTACTATAAGTGCAAATGCACAGCGTCTTTATCTAAAATTTTTTTTATACTAAGTTAATCATCTTTTTGGCTTAAGAGACTTTTGTAAAGCCCATTAAAACGCATCTAATGGTAGTTAGAGCATCAAAATCAGCTTGGTGAATACCAAGATATCTTTAAAAAACCTTGCTTTTACTATATAAATTTCTTTATAAACAATACTATAGTTTGCAAAGAAATTTACATAGTAAAAGGAAGGTTTTTTAAAGATATCTTGATATTCACCAAGCTGATTTTGATGCTCTAACCACTATTAGATGCGTTTTAATGAGCTTTACAAAAGTCTCTTAAGCCAGAAAGGTGATTAACTTAGTATAAAAAAAAGTTTTAGATAGAGACGCTGTGCATTCACACTTATAGTAAAATTTATATATAAAAAAAAATTTTTGAACCAGTTGACTAGAGAATCGTCTATTATAAAGATTTTTATATAAAATTAAGTTACAAATCATTTTTTGCAGATATCTTGTGATCTAGTAATCCGATTTTGATAATTTTGGTACCATTTGAACCATCTCATCGAGGCGAATCAAATAGTACCAAAATCATTAAAATCAGGGTCACTAAATTATATAATATTCACAAAAACATTTGTAACGCAATTTATAACTTATAAAGATTTTTATATAAAATTATGTTACAAATCGTTTTTCACAGATAACATGTGATCTAGTAGGGCCCCGAAATATATATAGATAGGTCAGGTTAATATAGGGTTACTAAAAAAGAAAAGATATGCAGAAAAACTTCAAAAATAAGCAAAAAATTACTATAAATAAAAAAGATTTATATAAAAAACCTCAAAAATAAGCAAACTCATATCTGACCTATCTATGTATATTTCGGATCCTAATCTAGTGAATTGATTTTGATTATTTTAGTACTAATCGAACTGTCTCATCGAGATAAATCGAATGGTACCAAAATTATCAAATTGAATCACTAGATTACAAAATATTCATGAAAACATTTGTAACGCAATTTATTAACTTATAAAGATTTCTATATAAAATTATGTTACAAATCATTTTTTGCAGATATCTTGTGATCTAGTAATCTGATTTTGATAATTTTGGTATCATTCGAACCATCTCATCGAAATGAATCAAATGGTATCAAAATTATAAAATTTGGATTACTGGTTATCAAGATCGTTAAGATTTTATAAAAATTATAAAATTAATAATATCTTGTGCTATAGTGATCTAAATTTAATGATTGTACCATTTGATTTGTCTTGATGAGACGATTTAAATGGTACCAAAATTGTTAGATTTGAATTATTAGATCTTTTACAATAGTTCTTCAAATATTTAATTAAATGCTATAAAGGGGTAGCTTATTTTCAAAGTTAAAAATTTTATTATTATTTTTAATTTAAAAATACAGAATAGGTTATAGAGGTTTTTAAGTTTCTTGTTTTAAAATTAAAAGAGTAGCTTGTTTTTGAAATAACATATTTTCAGAAATATTTTATTATAAGTTAGATAATATGTTTGCTTATTTTTAATAAATTTTTATATGTTATATGATAAAAATGCTTATTGATATTAATAAAAATGCTTGTTTAGAGCTATTATAAAAAATTTCAAATTTTTTGTAACCTATATACTAATAGCTCAGGGTCCTACAATAGTATTTTACTCTAAAATTTGCAATAAAAATATTATTTAAATAAAACTAAACTATAGTTGGTACTACTTAAAGCCAACAACTTTTTATATGTAGGTACCAATTTTTTAGCTATAGTGTAATATGATTGACCAATAAAAATGCAGAAAATTTTAATATAAATTTAAATTTTATTAATAAATTTTAAAATTTTGTTAATAAATATTACAAATAATTATGAAATTGGATAATAATAAAATTTGAATCTATTTTATGTTCTATTTTTAAAAATTTTTAGAACCTTTTTTGTTAACCTTTTTAATTAGGATTTAGGGTTAATATTATTAATAAAAGAGTATAGGTAAATTTTGGTAGGGTTTATATTTTCAAATTAAGACCCTCAAATTTTGCTATCATTTGATTTCACAATTATTTATAACAATAAATTTAAATTTTATTATATTATTTATATATAAGCACCAAATTTTTAAACTATATAACTTTAAATTGATTTAAACTTTTTAAAATAAGAGATACTAAAAATTTTATTTGTAAATTTGATAGTTTAATCAAAAAGCTATTAAATTTATAAGAACTTTTTTTTATTATAAAAAAATTATAAAAGTTTAAAAATTTTATAGTTAAAAGTTAATAGCTTTTGTAATAGCAACTATAATTAAAATATTAGAAAATTGTTATATACTACTAGTAGTATTTGATACCATTTAAGGTTTAATACAATTTTAGGACTAAAATATAGGGTTAGAGTTAGTGATACAAATTAATAAAAAATCTTTAATCGATTAGTTAATAAATTATTTTATTCAATTAATCAATTAATTAATTTTATTCAACTAATCAATTACCATATAATACTGTTTATAAGATCCCAGTCTTATTCAAGGAACCCTTTTAACTAACTTGAATAGTAGTACCCAAGGGTACTTTTTGAGAAGAGAATACTATATAAGAATAAATTACTATTCCTTAAATTGTAATGCAGGCAAACTTGCTTGTATTGATTTTAAAATTTTAAATTTTTTAAATAAAGCTTTAAATATTAATTTTAGCTATATATGGGGTGAGTCAGTAGAAAAGGGACAAATTTTTAGATAAATTTGACCCTTTTCTACTGACTCACCCCTATATGGTCCAGTGCAAAAAGGTTCATACCTCAAATAGTAATTAGTTAACTTTTTTTTTTTACAAAATAATTTTAATATTTTTACTTTATTAAAAGTAGTTAGTATGTAGATTAATTAAAATATAATTATTTTAGGGGTGTTATTTTATAGAGACATGTCGCTATGGCAACCCCTGTGATTGACCAATCAAAGTCGATCACGTATATCCTTATTTTTTTATTAAATTTTTTTTTATTAAGTTTTTTTTTTTATTTTAATAATTTATTAATTTAATTTATTTTTTTTTATTAATTTTTTTTTTAAGTTTTTTTTTTTATTTTAATAATAATTTATTAATTTAATTTAATTTATTTTTTTTTAAATTTATAAAGAAAACAGAACGAAATAAGAGACAAAAACAGGATGAAATATGGGACAAAAAAACAGGATTTTTTTAAGTTTTTTTTTATTTTAATTTATTAATTTATTTTATTTTGTTTTATTTTTTAAATTTTAATTTATTTTTTTTTTTAGTCGAATACAAATATAAAGAAAATAGAACAAAAACAAAAAGAAGCACAAGAAGAAGCATGAGAAAAAGTATAAGAAGAAGCACAAAAAGAAGTATGAAACGAAAACGAGCCGAAATATGAGATTACGAAAAACAACATGAAAGTCCATCAAAAAATGACGAAGAAGAACCACCAAAGGACTTACGGAACCCATCAAAGAATTTACCGAGAGAACACAAAAAGACAAAGAACTTACCCACTGAAAAATGACAAAAAAGAACTACAGAGGGACTTGAACCCACCAACGAAGAGACAAAAAACTTACCTATCAAAAAACGATGAAAAAAAATCTCCAAAGGACTTACAGAACCCACTGACGAAGAGAAAAAGAACCTCCTACCGAAAAATGACAAAATTACACTGAAAAATGATGATGAAGAACCACCAAAAGACTTACAGAACCCACTGACAAAAGGACAAAGAACCTATGGTGCAAGAAGTCTAAATTAGACAATAAAATAGTATAACTTTAAAATGTATCAACTTTTTGTAGAGACAATATTTTTAAAAGATGTTTAGCAAATTTGTAGAGCTTATCATAATGAACAAAGTTACCGATCAGATTTTTAAAATATTGCTTTTATAAAAAGTTATAGCACTTTAAAGATAGTTAAAATTGAAACATATAGTAATTATATATAAAACAATAGTAATCTTTAAAACACATCAACTTTTTATAAAGAAGGTTTTTCAAAAAATATTTGGCAAACTTATAGAACTAATATTGCTCTACAAAGTTATCAGTCAGTTTTTTAAAACAAAAAATTATAGTGATTTAAAAATTGAAACATGCTGAGTATAGACTTCTTGCACTATACCAACCGAAAAACAACAAAATTACATACTGGAAAACTACAGAACCCACTGATAAAGAGAGAAAGAACCGAAATTACTCACTGAAAAATGATGAAGAACTACTAAAAGACTTAAACCTATTGATGAAAAGACCTACCGAAAAATGAAAAATTACTCACCAAAAAACGATGAAGAACTACCAAAGGACTTAAAAACCCACCTAAAGACTGCTCCAACGACGAATCTAGCGACAACTCTAGCGACAACTCCAATGACAACTCCAGCAACAATTCCAGCGACAACTCCAGCAACAACTCCAGTAACAACTTCAGTGAGAAGATTCTAAACAACTAAAAAAAAAATATATTTGCGGTTAATAAAAAAAAAATAGATCATTTTATATAATCACCAATCTCAAAAATGATTGGTCGATCATATAAGGGTCGCTATAGCGATGGGTCGCCATTTCCTTTGCCTTATTTTAATAACTTTTTTGTTAAAATAAAAAATTTTATTTATACTATACTAACTTTTTTTAAAAATTTTTTTTTATATTAAATATAAAATTTACTGTATAAATTTAAGAATAAATGTATATTTCGCATCCTGCAATGTGCTTATATATTTCACTCTAATTTGATTGGCTAAATTTGTAGATTATTATTTTTAAAAAAAATAAACAAATTATTGTGAAAACTTTTAGGTTAGAGTTAGGTTAGAAGATTTACTAGAAAATTTTTAAATTTCTTTGTATATATATGCAAAATTTTGTTGAACAAGTTTACTTAGTCGAATTAGAAAGTTTTCTTATCAAAATTTAGAAATATTCGCAATTTTTTATTTTTTAACTCATTTTTTGATGATTTTTCTAAATTTTATTAAGACAACCTTTCTAATTCAACTAAATAAACTTGTTTAGCACTAAATTTTACATATAAACACAAAAAATTTTAAGACTTTTTTTAAAATTTCTTAGACTAATTCTTAGTCTAAAGAATTTTAACAAAATTGGTAATTTTTTTAAAATAATGATCTGCAAATTTAGCCAATCAAATTAGGACGCAATATATAAGCACATTACACCTATGCAAAGTATATTAAACTTCTAAATTTAATAGTAATTTTTATATATTTTTTTTTAAATGTTAAGGTGAGACCTTGCTTTTATCTTTATTAAATTTAATAGAAACTTTTTACAATACAGAAAGAAATTTCATTTTTTTAAATATAATGCTAAGAATAAAAACTCAGACATATATCTAATAAACCTAAATACTTATCTGCGGCCTAAACCTATTTTTATATATTTTATATAGTAAAAAAAATATAATTGCTTAACTTTATTAACTAATTTTTTAACAACTACAGTGCAGAAACCCTTAAATCAACTAGTCCTACATATGCGGCCAAATTTTGGGTTGGGTTGGAAGTTGGGTCGGAGTGGATTGGAACCAATAAAATTGCAGAAAATTTTGCAAATAAAAAAAAAAAAAAAACACAAAAATATAGTATAAAAAAAAA